>CADDIJ020000065.1:0-284070 GCA_902809745.2 Tetradesmus lagerheimii
GGTGCAGTGCTCTGGCAGCACTTTTGCTGCTGACACACAGCTGTGGAATCAAACTGCACCGGCCCCGGGCAGTTGTTTGTTGCATATCAACGACAGCCAGCCACACTATGCTCGACCGTGACCCACCTGCTCCTCCACTGCCTGGCTGTTGAAGCTGCCCTTGGCGCCGCCTGCTTGCCCCGTCGCTGCTGCGTCGCGCTGCAGCAGCAGCTGCGGCGGCGGCGGTGGCACCAGCTGTGTGCTGCTGCTGGCGCCGGCTGTGGTGCGCTGCACGCAGCTGCGCACAGGCCTGTGAGGTTCGTACGCCAGCGCGCCTGCAGTAGGGCACCGGCAAGGCACGGATTGCATGGCAGCAAACAATGTATGTTAAACAACACAATGGAGAGTTTGCTGCGCCCAACCCCTCAACCACTGGAGGAGGTGTGCCTCAGCTTCGATGTTGGCTCCGTGAACTGTGGAGTCTGCCTCTTTGATGGCACCCCACCATCATGTACACCGCAAAATGCCTGCTGCTTGATGAACATGCAAAGGTCACACATGACGTGACGCCTGTCAAGCACATACTTGACAGCATCACACGCACCGTCAGGACCATGCTGAAGAAAAGACCGTTTTGGGTATAATAGAAGAGCAGTTTACGCAGTTTTGTGAAGAGCCTGAAAAAGATCGGTTCAAGATGGTGTTTACGCTACAGCTCGAATCATGCATCAGCATGTATTATGTGCAGAAAGGCATTGAAGTCAGAACAATCCACGCCACAAAGAGGTTCCCATTCCTGGGCTACGCAGGGTGGAAGTCAGACACACGCTGGGGCCGGAAGCAGCGTGTCGCTGATGAGGTGCGCAAGTTGCTTGACCCGGAGCAGCCAGGCAACAATTTTGCACACAGAGCGCATGACTTGACCAACTATAAGAGCCTGCCAGAGACCAAGCGCCATGACATAGCAGATGCCATCTCACAATACTTGTTGTACTACTATCGAAATCTTCAAGACGTGAAGGACTGCAATCCCTCACTGCCAGTCACTGCAACAGACAGCACGCCGTCAACGTCATCCGCGCACCAGACGCCACCAGCTGCGCCACGACACAAACACAAGCATCACAAAACATCCAAAGCAGAGGTGCGGGGCAAGATGGAGCGCACGCTGAACCAGCTAGGCATTAGCTACCCTGATCTCCTGCGAGGTGAGCAGCGCAGTGCTGCCAGGCTGTTCAAGGTATTTGAGCGGGAGCCCCAGAACCCTTACCTGCTGGCGTTCCTCACAGCCCTTGACGAATATAACCAGCAAGGGACCAACATGACAGACGAAGCAAAATTGGAAGCGCGCCTAACCCCCTTGCTCACCTAGCGCAGCAGCCACGTTGGCCTGGGACAAGTCAGGGAACAGCTTCTCGTAGCCTGCAGCTCCGCCACACTTGGCGGTGAACCTCTTGCCCCAGGTGTGCTTTGCGCGGCTGTGCAGCAGCAAGTTGACGCCAGGGGTCAGGCTGAGCTTGAACACTGCCTTTGACCAGTTGCCGGTCAGCTGCTGCTGCTGCTGCTCTGGCGCGCCAGGTGGCACCAGAAACACAGCCGCCACACGCACGGGCACAGAAGACTGCGTGAGGCCATCGCGTAGCAGCAGGCCCTCCTTTGACATCAGCTGCGCCACGCTGAAG
The DNA here is from genome assembly GCA_902809745.2 of Tetradesmus lagerheimii. Classification (NCBI taxonomy): domain Eukaryota; kingdom Viridiplantae; phylum Chlorophyta; class Chlorophyceae; order Sphaeropleales; family Scenedesmaceae; genus Tetradesmus; species Tetradesmus lagerheimii. Next base: position 1,662 of record CADDIJ020000065.1, read on the forward strand.
TGGCTGAAGGTCTGGGTACCCACGGTTGCCTTGCCAGCCTCCAGCAGCCTCGCCTTGCCAGCCCAGTCATTGCAGAACAGCAGCAGCAAGCCAGAGCCGCGCGGCAGCAGCGCAGGCTGCGGCCCTTGCGCCAGCTGTGCAGCCAGGCGTGCGCTTGCGGCTGCTAGCTGCAGCGCTGGTGTTAGGCTGACCGCGCAGGGTAGGCCTGTGTCAGCAGCAGCAGAGGGCACCTGCTGCAGCACAGCAGCAGGGCTGCAGGCTGGCATGACTGGCCTGCAGTGCAGTGTCATCGCTGCTGCTGTTGCTGGCTCCGCCAGCAGATCAGGCAGGTCAGCCACACAGCCGTCATCTGGCGCTGCGGCTGCAGCACTGTTGCTGGGCTCGCTTGCCAACTGATCTGAGCTGACAACCAGCTGCAGCTGCTGCGAGTGACCAACTGCCGCCTGTGCAGCTCTGGCCGCGGCTGCCGCTGCCTGGCTTGCTGCGACATCGTCACCACGCGCAGTCAGCACTGCAACTGCGGCGGCGCTCTGCAGCGCGGATCGCACTGCCGCTTGTGCTGAGGTAATGTTGGCATCTGCCCGGGCTGTGGGAGAAGCGAGGGAGAGCTTCACGCTGTTCACGTCACAGCACAGCAGGTCGACCTGCGCAAAACCAGATGCGGCAACACACATGATTACTTAAAGACAACTTGGAAGGTCACATGGGGCATGCTTGCGGCTGATGCAGCCCCTACAACAAAATTATAGTCCACACATCAGCAAGTCGCAAGTTACATGCCCGCCAACCATGAGCCACGCACCGTGTTCTGCAGAAGCCCGAGCTTTGCTGGCGGGTCCGGCAGCTGGCCAAACAGGGCCGCGTTGGCTGCGTTGACGGATCCAAGCAGGCTCTCCATGTGTGCCTGTGCCGCTGCAGGCGTCATTCGCAGCCAGGCCAGGTCTGGGCCTGCCGTGAATGCAGGCAGCTCGTACTGGTGCAGCAGCGGGCCGCTCACAAGCCGCAGCATGCCGGCAAAGGATCCCTCCTGCGTTTGACAAAAAGTGGCAGGCACAGCAGGTTGGAAGGCGTATGGGTACTGAGTACGGCACCAGCTTTGCTGCAGACATCCACCACGCTACCCGTTTGCTGACTCGCCTAATCTTGTGAGGTGCAGCACATATCCCACGGGCCCTTCAAACACTTCGTGCACAACCACAGCAGCAGGCCCGTACCTGCTTGACCAGCCTAATGAGGTGCTCCCACACGGCAGCTGTGGCGGGGTTTGCTGCGTAGCGCTGCCCCAGCTCCTCGGCCTTTTGCAGGGACGCGCGCTGGGTCTCTGAGAGGCTGCCGTGCACGTCTCCGTTGGCCTTGGCGGGCGACCTGGCAAGCAGCAATGTGGCAGAAAGTCCTCGTGGCCAATGGCAGCGCGCGACGGCTTGCCGTAACATACAGCTATCATGAACATCAAATCACGGCAAATCTGTGCAAGCTCAGCGTGTCACATGCAGCAGCCACGTACCAGCTCAGCATGGATGGCCTGAAGGTGACAGGCGCGAAGCTCCTGCAGCCCTCGAGCTCATATGGCAGGCGCGTGTCGTACCATATGACGACACTGTTGCTGGCTGCGCTGCGGCCCGAGCGCTGCATGTACAGCAGCCAGAAGTCGGGTGGCAGGCGTCCAGCCAGCTGCTCCTTCATCATAGAAGCCTTGCCAGCAAGCGTGTAGCGCATGCTGTACAGTGATGGGCTGTTATACTTGGCGGCTGCGGCAGCGTCTGGGGCTGCGGATGTCCCTGAGGGCCAGACGCAGCATAGGGCAGGGGCAAGAGTGTTTAGCAGCATGCAGCTTGTCGCTTTCAGTAACACACGATGAGTGGCGTAAGACACAGCGCACATACATCAAAGGTTGGTAGATTGCAGACACACCTTCACTGCGCTTATGCATCACTGGCAGCGGCTTTGTGCTATAGTAGCCATGCCCACACCTGCTGCGCGCAGGCCTGTCCAGCAGTCGTCCAGGAAGGCAGCACTGCTGATGGCTGCATTGACAATCGCTGCCATTGCGCTGGCTGCCACGCCTGGAGCCACAGGATCGTCGAGCGCTGGCAGGTGCTTGAGCTCGCCATAGGGATAGAAGAACCCCTGCACGTTGTTGATGGTCAGGCGCGGCTCTGTTGTGCTGCTCGGGTTGTAGATGGCCTTGTTGGGCTTCTGCTGGATGATGGGCCGGTCAGGGCTGGTGGGCTGCAGGATGCTCAGGACCATGAAGGCCAGGTTGACGATGGCGCCGAGGCAGATGCCGGACATGCAGCGTGGCCAGAAGGGCATGTAGTCTGGGGAGCCGTAATCATATATGCCCTGCGGAGTTGCAGCAAGAACGCGCAGTGACAGCAGCAGCATGGCCATAGGGAAACCTGGCGGAGGACACCAACACAGCCACACATCAAACAGCGGAGAGCGCACAGCACCTGATCTGCAGCTCACCTTTGCGTGCCAGTTGATCATGCCAAAGCCTGTTCCCTGTGCCTGCTGGAACGCGGCCAGCACATCTGCTCCAGCCAGCCCCAGAGCCCAAACAGGCGGCTTGCTGTCCTGGCACACGCCGTCGATGCACGTGTCTGTCGCGCGGCAGCGAAACAGCTCAGCCTGCCTGCCGCCGGTGGCGATGTGCCACGCGCAAGCCAGCATGCCCCGCGCGCCCTGAACAGCGTGCATGGCGGCAGAGCCGTTTGAGTAGCGGCCGCCTGAGCACAGCGAGCCCGGGTGGTACCAGTTGGGCATGCCAGCAGCCTTGTTGGCTAGCATCTACTGGCTGCGCGGCACAGCAGGAACGGCGGCATGGCAATCAAACAGATCAACACCAGGCAGCAAAAGTTTGGCAGGGGGTGCGGCAGGTAAGCTGTCGTTTGACATGTCCCACATATACCAACAATGAGGTCTGTTTGCTGCACTTCTCCCCTTGTCAACAAGGTGTTGTCTACATATAGACAGGGGCCAAGTGCAGCACCCAGCAGACTGGCTTTGTTACTCTACATGCCTTGTTGTGCTGACGGTGCTGCTGGACAATACATGATGCCTGCTTTCGTTGCGTGTCACACCACTGACAGTCTGCTTGAAAGATTAGGCAACAGGACAAAACTGGCTGCAGCATTACACACATGTTTTGGGTTGACCAGGTGACTCACTCCATCTCAACCAAAGCGTTCAGCAGCCGCTCCTGCCAAAAGTAAAGCGTGAGCATATTGGTGGTGAAGCGTGTGGGCATAGCACGATCGGAGGCCTTGGCAGCTGCATACGCTAGCTTGGCCTCCTGTGTGCGTGGCTTGCCACCCTGTTTTTGCAGCAGCAGCGGACACACAAACCGGTTTCAGCAGGTTGTTGGCCCTGCCTTGACTCTCTGCATGCGTTATTTGCAAGCCCTTTGCACCTTGGCAAACGAGTTGGCACCCAGGCCTGCTTGTCATGCACTCAATGCTAAGCATAGCTGCCTGAGCCGCTACCATGATGCGCGCACAATTCATTGCATCTACGTTCTTCACAAAGTTTGTGCGGCATAGCAAACCAGCTAGCACTCACGCCACGCCAATCACACATTCAAAGCTTAGCAGAGCTGCCTGAGCAACTACCAGGATGTGCACGCAAAACTTACCTTGGCATCCCAGAATGCCTGCGTCACGCTCACGACGCTGCGGGCCACAGCATGTCAACATCCATATCAAACACGCTGCCGCTTGTGTCGCGGCACTGGAAGGTGCGCCTGATGCTGACCTCCACATCGGGGCTGCCGGTGCGGAACATCAGCTTCCTGCCAACGCACAGGGCCACCCTAAACTCCTGCACCAGCTGCGCGCAGCAGCAGCAGCAGCAGCAGCAGCAGCGAGCCAAAGCGCACAACTGATGTGTTGCTGCGTGTTGCGGTTGCCCACCCTTCATATATAGAGAACACATGTTCAGAAAGGGGGTAACTGCAGCGCAGCATCCAGTGGTGGGCAGCAGCAGTGTCAGTACCAAGCCAAGCACACAAAAGTCCCTGTGTTGCTGGGTGTTGTGATTGCCTTGCGGACAGCCAACGCACATCCTCCCGAAGGGCCTCCCCCCCAGCTGACACGCTGTGAAGCAGTTTGTTCAACCCTGCATGCATGCATGCATGCATGCAAATGCTGCTTGGTTCACCTGCTGGATGATAGTGGACTCCTCCAGGTGCATGCTGGCTCCTGCTGCAAAGGACTTGGTCATGCACAGCTCCCAATCAGTGGCAGTGCCACGCCACAGCAGCTGCCAGAAGTCAATGCCGAGCAGCTTGCATCGCTGCCACAGGCGCTGGAATGCCCCAAGAGCGGCAGGGTCAAAGAAACCAGCTACTACTACCACTGTGGGGTTATCCACAACAGTGATCTGCTTCCCGAGCAGATTGGCAACAACTGGTATCGCCTTGGCTGTGCGTGCTGCTGCTGCTGCTGCCACATCCAAGCGACTTGTTGCGTCTGCTGCTTGTGTCCCCCAAACTACACAGCGGCAAACGCAGCACGTACTTTGTGTCAGCAGATGGCTGTGTGAAGCAGCAGGTACAGGTGCTGAGGCTTAATAAGGACTGGTCTGCAATGCTGTGTGACAGCAGCCATGCTGTGCTTCCCCTGAAGCCAGACATGGGCTGCCACGCTCGGCTAATGCTGCTGAACGTGTGCTGTGTCGAGTACACTTTGATCTGCGCGCACCTGTGTGCCCAGGCAACGTTGCTTCGCTGCGCAGCGGCGACATATCTGTGCACTACCTCTTGCTGCTGTCTCTGGCAAGCATGCTGCCACCGCACAGCGTTGTATCAGCACAAAACAACCTGGAAAATGTGATTTACGCTTATACAGGGCCGCAAGAGTCAACAAGACTGCAAGGAGGTTGGCAGGAGCCAATGCAAAGCAGCAACAGCAGCAGCAGCACCAAGCAGTGTGTTGCTGAAAGTTCCAACGCCACTCGACAAGCCACAATTATTTGTGAATTGGTGTGCAGTTAACCCATTCGGTGAGTTTACGACGCATCGTCTGCTTCGGGCTTGAGGTTCAGCGGTTCCTTCCTCACACTTCCCGTGAATCCTTGCAGTGCCTGAGCATAGCCGATCACGGATATGTAGAGATCATAACATGCCTTTTGGAGGCTTTTTGAGTACTCTGCGTACCGTCACGTGACCTTGGGAACGCCTAAAGCATGAACCCGCCAGCTTGTAAAGGCTGCTACTTCAGGAGATGTAAGTTACATCAGGCAGGCGCCAGGTCACTCCACTGCCGCCATTGAATGGCCCAACAAATCCTACTTGGAAAAAGAAGAAATCAGCATGCACCAGGCCTTGCTGCAAGCAGCTGACAATGATGTCTGGCAGGCCAGTCATGGGAAGCAGGTGTGACAACATGCAGAACAGCCGCTGGCAGGCTATCACAGCCCTAGGCTAGGGATGACCGCTTGGAACCCAGCTCACACGCTGCTTCGTCCAACGACGCAGCTGCAGCGCATGCATTGCATGCACTGCAGTGCTCGCCAACCCTATAGTGCCATTCAACAACACACCATCACGTATTGCAAGGTGCATGGCGCAATGCCGCAGTCCGCTGCAAAGCGCGAATGGCATGGCCACCCAGTGCACTGCATGAACAACAGCGCAACAGCAACACCAGCTAAACTAGTGCATGCGCATTTCACAGCAACCAATCCAGCAAATTGAGCCTTGAGGTGGCTGACATTTGCTCCTGTTCCAGCTCCCATCCTACACGATGCCAAACACACATGATATCTGTTCCAACCCACAGGCAACACCATGTTAGGTACTAGCCAATGTCCTAGTGCTCCATCCCTCTCCTCTCCTAGTCATGTGCAACATGGTATGATAGCAGCCACATAATCCTCTGTTCTGATTACTGCCAAGCACCCCAGGAGCCAGAAGAGCCAGCACAGTCATCAGCGCCACAGCGCAACACCCAGTGATGAGCCACCATATTCCATAATGAGTGAGAGCACTGCTCTCACGTGGTGACTGCACATGACCTGATTCTTGATTCAAGCTCTCAGCCAGAACTTGCAATGAGCCACACTTCCCAGTCAAGTTCACAGTCAGAACTGGTCTACTTCCCGGTGCGAAGTTCACAGCCTGCCCTGCTGCTTCAGGCCGTCCCTGAAGGCCTCAATCACAAGTGCAACGTTGGAGGGAGTGGCGTTGTAGCCCATCAGCCCGATGCGCCACACCTTGCCTGCTGATGGGCCAAGGCCTGCAAGCAGCAGCAGCAGCAATGCAGATTTTTGTTCATTTCTGAACACTGGCAATCAGCAATACCATGTCCTTGGATGTGAGGCAGAAATACAATGTGGGTGCACAGCCAGTCGGTCAAGGCTAGTCAGGTGGTGTGCCAGTTGAAATGATGTGGATGCTGTTACAGCCCCGCCACGCACCTCCAGCGATCTCCAGGTTGAACTTGTCCATGGCGTTCTTGACGAGCTTGGCCCAGTCCACACCCTCAGGCACCTTGATGGTGTTCACAGTGATCAGCCTGCAGTGAAACAACCGACAGCAGTACAGCAGCGGACGGTTGAAGAGCTGTCTCACTATGTCGAACAAGCCTTGTTCTGGGCCCAGTCAACGCCCACCAGCACCTCGATGGTGTTCACCGTGATCAGCCTGCAGCAACAGTACAGCAGCCACAGTGACGCAAATGTCATCATAAGTAACAGCACAGCTGCTGGCGCCAGCGCAGAGCCCAGCAGACCAAGCACAATGCACACCCTAGGAAATGAGATGCACCACATTACACCACCACCCTACCTGTCTGCGTCGTTCTCCACGTATGGCTGCAGGCCCATGCCGCTCAGCCCCTCCCACAGCTGCTGCTGCCAGCAGACAGCTCCCCCCCCACCAAGCACGCACACCCTAAATCCAGAAACGTACACCACACCACAATCTACCTGTCTGCGTCGTTCTCCACGTACGGCTGCAGCCCCAAGCTGCCCAGCCCCTCCCACAGCTGCTGGTGGCGGGCCAGGTGGCGCGCCCACATCGCCTCAAGGCCCTCGTCAGCCACGATCAAGCAGGCAGGCCTCAAAGCCCCCAAACCCTGGATGCACACCCTAAAACCTGAGATGCACACCCTAGACCCCTAGATGCAGACCCTAGAGTCCTATGCACTCCCTACAACCCCAGATGCAATCCTTGGAACCTCAAAATGCGCTCCATAACCCCACCTGGCTACGTCAATCTCCTCCTACGGCTGCAGGCCCATGCAGCTGAGGCCCTCCTACCGCTGCTGGTTGTAATCAAAACACAACAAATCAAAAGGTGGACAAAGAAAAGACAACAACCCCACCTGTCTGCATCGTTCTCCACGCACGGCTGCAGGCCCAAGCTGCCCAGCCCCTCCCACAGCTGCTGCTGCTGCCAGCAAACAGCCCCCCCAGCAGACCACGCACCCCCCCTAGGATATCAAACGCACACGCACACAAACACCCTACCTGTCAGCGTCGTTCTCCACGTATGGCTGTAGCCCCATGCTGCTCAGCCCCTCCCACAGCTGCTGCTGCCAGCAGACAGCCCCCCTCCACCAAGCACGCAAACCCTAGAACCTGAATCGCACACCACCACCGCACCTGTCTGCGTCGTTCTCCACGTAGGGCTGCAGGCCCAAGCTGCCCAGCCCCTCCCACAGCTGCTGGTGGCGGGCCAGGTGGCGCGCCCACATCGCCTCAAGGCCCTCGTCAGCCACGATTTGCAGCGCCTCACGCATCGCGTAGAAGGTGCTCACAGGGCCGGTGTGGTGATAGCTGCGGCTGTTGAACCAGCCCCAGTAGTCGCCTGCGTTGTTGGGTTGCGGCGGCATTGCGGCAACAGAAACGTGCGCTGTTGTTAGCAGCAGGGCATTGGCAGAGAGCTGTGTTTGGTGGTAGCTGCGGCTGTTGAACCAGCCCCAGTAGCCGCCTGCAGTTGTTGCGGCAGCAGAAGGCATGCTTTTTGAGAGAAAAACCAGGAAAGGATCAGAAGAGCTGTAACTGGTGTAGCTGCGGCTGCCAAGCCAGCCCCATTAGTTGCCTGCAGTTGTTGCGGTTGTGGCAACGAGAGTGCATTGACAAGCAAGCCAGGCGCTGGTGGAGTTATGTTTGGTGGTGACTGCGGCTGCCAAGCCAGCCCCAGTAGTTGTCTGTAGGTGTTGCGGCAACAGAACAGCGCATTGTGATTAGAGGGAAAGAAGCAGGGCGCCCACATCGCCTCAAGGCCCTCGTCAGCCACGATCTGCAGCGCCTCACGCATCGTAAAAGGTGCTCACGGGGCCGGTGTGGTGGTAGCTGCGGCTGTTGAACCAGCCCCAGTAGTCGCCTGCGGTTGGATTGTGGCATTGCGGCAAAAGAGACGTGCATTGGTATTGGAAGGTGCTCACGGGCCCGGTGTGGTGGTAGCTCCAGCTGCCAAAACAGCCCAGTAGGTGCCTGCGCTTGTTGCAATGCAGCAATAGGATGGGGCTGTGTGGGGCATTGCGGAGTCCCTGGCGCAACAGCAGCACACTGATGGAGTTCATGTCCAGGTTTTACGCCTGCCATGCACGTCAACCAACGCACATGAGCAATGCACAGATGCATAAAGAAGTTCAAGGTGCATTGCACTTGCTGCTGCACTCACCGATGAGGTTCATGTCCAGGTTGCCTGTCTGCCATGCGTGTAAAAGGGATGCACGAATGCAGTCACTGAATAAACTGCAGCTGTGCCAGCTGTCTGGCTGACCAGCAGTGACGGTGCTGCACTTGCGGCTGCATCAACAACCGCAGCAGCCGAGGCAGAAATGCAGCGCAATTGCTGCTGCGCTCACCGATGAGGTTCATGTCCAGGTTGTACGTCTGCGGCTTGGTCTTACGGCTGCGCAGCTTGTCCATGGCGCGCTCCGACATGAAGAAGGGCGCGGCACCTGGCAGCAGCAGCAGCAGCACGTCAGTTGAGATGTTACCAGCATGGAGCTCATGGTGATGCTCAGCACACGGACCTGGCACCTGGCGCAGCAGTGTTCATCTTGGGTACGTCGTTGAAGAAAATAGCGCGTTAGCAGGTGGAGACATGCACGCTCTGCACAAGCCTCTCTCTGATTTGCTGCTGCAAGTGCTGCCATGTAACCATTCAGCCGTGCTTTGCTCCTGCTGTTGCTGCTGCTGCTGCTGCTGTTGCTCGCCACTTCAACGCCTTTGGTCGTCATGAAAGGCGCTTCTGTGGTGTTCAACCGCACATCTTGCTGTTGCTGTTGCTGCTGCCACTGCCGCTGCTTGCCTTTCATCTGGCGGCCCTGACAAGCAGTGAAATATTCTTCTTCTGCTGCTGCTGCTGCTACCACAGCTGATGTTGCTGCTGCTGCTGCTGCTGACGTGGCCCTCACCTGGCGGTGCTGATGTATTCAAAGAGAAATGTATTCAAAGAGAGCGCTCATTGGCGCAGTACTGCTGCTGCTGCTGTTAACGCTGATCAACATGCACCTCATGTACTGCTGGCCCCTCACCTGGTGGCCCTGAGACTACAAGACTTCTGTACAAGTGCCGCTGCTGCTGCTACAGCTGGTATTGCCGCTGCTGCCACAGCTGCTGCTGCTGCTGCTGACGTGGCCCCTCACCTGGTGGCCCTGAGAGGCACTTCTGTGAGCCGCTGTAGATTGCGTCAATGCCCCACTTGTCAGCAAACATGGGCACGCCACCAAGGGACGCCACCTGCAGGGCACGGCAGGCGCTTTCTTGAGCCTCTTGTCACGGGACGCCACTGGTCATCCGTGACGTATTGTCAAGTGTGTTGTTGTTTACAGAACACCCCACCGTGTCCACTACCAGGAGTGTATTGAACGCCTTGCAGGCGTCTCCCGGGCCGTCACCCAGCGCCTGGTGCCATCAACTGCCACATTGTCACTAACACTACTCATCAGCACATAACATCTACACATGCTCACCGTGTCCACCACCAGGAGAGTGCCAGCTGCCTTGCAGGCCTCCCCCAGGCCATCCCCCAGCGCCTGGTGTGTGCCTGTGCTGCTCTCTCCCTGCACCAAGAACAGGATAGCTGGCTTATGCTGCGCCACTGCTGCCTTGAGCTCTGCACTGCTGAAAGTCTTGCCTGCATCAGCCTTCAGCTGAATGACCTCGCCTGCAAACAAGACAAATTTGGCGAAATGGCAGCAGCAGCGCAGCAAAGAAGTATTTGGTCAGCCACTGCTGCCTTGAGCTCTGCGCTGCTGAAAGTCTTGCCTGCCTCAGCCTTCAGCTGAACGACCTCGCCTGTGAATGCGACAAGCAGCAGCAGCAGCAGCCCAGCAAGATGTTGTGGTCGCTGTGTGGCAGGTCAGCCAAATGAAACTGCTGTCCCTGCTGTCCTGCTCTTTCTGCTGAAGTTGCCACCACTGCTGCTGCAGCTGCAGCTGACATCAGTACCAAATCCCCCTCTGCTTGCCCTGGTAGTGCTCAGACAGGTCAGCCACATGTCTTTGCTGTCCCTGCTGTCCTGCTCCTTCTGCTGAAGTTGTCACAGTTGCCACCACTGCTGCTGCCGCTGCTGCAGAATGACGTTAGTATCGATCCTAACCTGCTCACCCTGGTAGCGCACTGACAGGTCAGCCACATGTCTTTGCTGTCCCTCTTCCTTTCAACAAACACTACTGCTGCTGCCTCTACTGCCGCTGCTGCCGCCTGTACTGCCGCTGCTGCTGCCTCTACTGCCGCCTCTACTGCCGCTGCTGCTGCCTCCATTGCCGCTGCTGCTGCTGCCTCCACTGCCGCTGCTGCAGACAACATTACGACATTTGTATGCCGTTCTGCTCACCCTGGTAGCGCTCTGACAGGTCAGCCACGCGCTCGCCCCAGATGCCGTTCACGCCCACAACGATCTTCTCCCCGGGCTCAAGCAGGTTGGCAATGGCTGCCTCCATGCCCGCGTGGCCTGCACAGCAGCAGCAGCAGCAGCACAGATGGTGAGGTGCTGGAAGGGTTTGATTGACTTGATCTTGTCCCTGCAGGCAGGTTGGCAATGGCTGCCTCCATGCCCGCATGGTCTGCACACAGTTCAAAGGCATAACAATGGTCTGCACACAGTTCAAAGGCATAACAATGGTCTGCACACAGTTCAAAGGCATAACAATGGTCTGCACACAGTTCAAAGGCATAACAATGGTCTGCACACAGTTCAAAGGCATAACAATAGTGTAACTGGCTACAGCTACTCTCTGAAAAGGTTCAGGCAGAGTGGCCTGCACACAAGCAACAGCAGCAGCAGCAGTGATGGAGAGGTGCAGGAAGGGTTCCAAGTGGCTTGTTTATGTCCCTGCAGGCAGGAGCTCCCACGCGGCAGGTTGGCATTGGCAGCCTGCATGTCCCACATGGCCTGCAGGGAATTGCGGCTGAGCAAGTGCCCCACCCAGGTGTCTGCCAGCCGTTGCACCAGATCGTACAATTGTGCTGGCGCTTAGATCAGAAATCTGAGGAGCCAGTCTTGAAATTGCCGAACTGGTTCCCAAGTTTGGAAATTTCGAGATTGACCCCTCAGAGTTGCTGATCTCATGGGGAGCACGCATGTGCGACCTGGTGCAGCGGCTGGCTGACACCTGGGTGGGGCTCGCTCGGAGTATGCGCAGCTAAACAAGTTCCTGGATGCCCTGCCAGCAGCGTACAAGCATGTAAAACACGTAGCAGAACTCCAGCAGAAAAAAGCATATACATCAATCATGTGCGGCAGGCCACGCAGGGCAGGCCACTACTACTGACACTACTGACAGCGTGATGCAGCAGCTGCGCCCAGCTGAGGTAGATGAGCACAAAACACACGGCATTAGAACCAGACCAGATACATATACAAACAGCAGTGGTGGTGGTTCTGCTGTGCTGCGGACGGTGGTATGGTAAGGCCGCCTCAGGCCTGCAAGATAGCTGCCACCATGAGCATGCTTGGCAAGGCAGCTGCCTGTTGACCTGTTCAAAGAGCCAGATCTCAGCTAGAGTGGTTGCTGTGCTGTGGAGACTGCGGTACTGCGCACAACCCAGCTGCTGAGCGCCACAACTTGCCCAGAAGCAGCATGTCCACTGTCGCTGCTGTCGCTATTGCTGCTGGTGCTGCTACTGCTCAGAAGGTGGTGAAATGTGTGTAGCACCAGCATTGGGCATCTGGCTGAGATTTCGAAGAAATAACGTGCCGCTGCTCGCACCTGTGCCTGACACCATGAGCGTGTACTTGCTGTCTGTCTGGAACAGGTACCTGCACAGCACACAGCAGCGCAGCGCAGCACAGCTGTCAACTTGTTGGCACCAGTGTCACACTTTCTATCACTGCAGTACAGTCCTGCTGACACTCACGCAGTGCATACAAACCAGCAGCAGAAAGGGGTCCATCCACGACAGGATGCGTGCACGTGCTGGTTCACCATCTGCATGTAACACAGCAGTAACACTGTTGCACATTGTTATAACATGTTATGTAACACACCTGAGGCCGTCGCTGATCTCGTCCATGATCTTGAGGAAGGGCGGGTGCATGTGGCCCAGCAGCGGCAGCGACTGTACAGCCAGGATACGCGGGTTCGCGTTGGAGGGGCCAGGGCCCATCAGCAGCCGCTGAGGCACCTGCAGGAAGTATTTACATTCAAAGATTTAGTTTTTGATCTGACAGGTATATGTCGTTGACTGTAGCTTGTGGAGCAAGATACGATTGGGTGGGCATGTAGTGATTGTGCAGTGTCAGGTGCTGGGCGGGAGGAGGAGTCGGGACCCATCAGCCGCCGCTGAGGCCCCTGCAGAAAACATTATGATCTGAATGTGTACCAGAAAATTGACGTCGTTGAGGTAGTTTGTGGAGGAAGATACGATTGTGCACATGTAGTAATTGTGCAGGGTCAGGTGCAGGAAGGGAAGGGGAGGGCGCGGACCTGAAAGCAGGCGCTGAGGAGAGTGCGTGTACGAATTGCAGGGTGGAGTGCTGTTGCTGAGCATGCAGAAGGGGATGTGAACATTTGTCCTATGCTGTGGCTGTTTACTGTCAGCTGAACACAGGGGGCAGAGAGTGTGCGTGTACATTGGGGGGTCAGTTGGGACTAATCTGCCAGGTTTTGACATGCTGTGCCGTGCAGAGAGTGTTGGTTCCTCGGCCAATTGCTATCGTCAGCTGGTACTAGCACTGTAGAGCCATTCTTATGCCTGCACACGCTGCTGCTGTCTATCACCTATGCTGCTGGAGCTGCAGCTGGCAGCAGCCTGGCTGGGACGTGCTGCTGCGAACACCATAAGTCAACACTGGTGCGGAAAAACCAACAAAATAATAAAACATGCACAATGTGCTATTTTCAGGCGAACGTTCGTGTTGGTATGGTGTCTGCGGGCTGGCACACCGTTGCGCACCTCCATGACGGAGCTAGTGCCCTTGTGTGCCTCATTGATCACAAAGATCTCCTCGCCTGCCCTTGCTGCATGCGCTGCGTATGAGCGAGCTCCTGCTGCACGCAGGAGCTGTCTGGCTGACTGACGCAGGGCCATCTCTGCAGTTTGGACTAGAACAGGAAGGCCCTCACGTGCAATTGCAGACATCTGGGTGTGTCCTGGTTCCGACGGATCGCAGCTGGGTTGGCGCCCACCCGTGTGTGCCAGTGAAATGACATTGATGGTAGAGTTGCCGATGCTGCTGCAATAGCAGGGTTATCGATGCTCTCGGACTTCTCAACGCGTTCAAATGAACATTGATGCTGTTGCCCGGTGCTCTGAGACATCAGACGACGTCCAAACGCTGTCACAAGGCGGTCCGCAACTTCACAACAACACACACAGCTGTCCGCAACTTGAACTTGCAAGCGTGGTGCTCGAATCACACCAGCAGCATGTGCCGCGACGCCGTTCGGCGTATAACAACCTGTTCAAATCAAATTGACCATGCATGGCAAGAACAGCCCAGCTGCACCGTTTGACCAGCAAGTCAACAGTCACAGTCAACATACTTCAGCAGACACAGCCAGCAAGCCACCCATCAGAACATGCCTTTCGACTGCTTCGCCATCGCTCTGTCCTTCCTATGGTGATTTCCAACTGCTGCCTTATGCTGCTCCTTATGCGCAAAGCTGCCACGACCTCTGCCCCTCCCAGGACCCCCATCCTCCTCACTCGCATCACCCCCTTCCCCACCCCTACCCCTGCCCCCACCCCCACCCCTGCCTGCTCTGCTGCTGCTGTTACTGCTGTTGCCAGCACCCCCACCCCTTCCACCACTTGCAGGTAGCCCCGTTGCTGCCGCTGCTGCTGCTGCAGCTGCTCCGCTTCACTACGCCTTGCTTCTGCCTTCACCCCTCCACCTCTGCTGCTGCTGCCGCCACCCCTGCCTGCACCTGCTGCTGCTCTCCTATCCTCACTCTCCTTTTCCTGCAAGGGCAGCGGCACATTGCCCCCAGGCCCTAAACCATGGATCTCTTGTGCTGCCTGCTTTGCCGCCTTCAGGGCCTTCTCGGCTCCTGCAACACCTGCCACCTCCACTGCACCGTCCTTCTTATAGTTATAGATCTTCCCATCTAACACCCAGAGCTTCTCACTCTGAGGCCGGCCGCGCTGCTGCTGCTGCTGCTGCTGCCCGCGCATGCTGCTGCTGCTGCCACCGTTTCGAGCACCTGGCTCGTCTGCATATTCGTCCGCACCAGCTGCAGCTCGCAGCTGCGCCCCTGATGCACCCTTCTTCGCTGCTGCTTCAGCTGCCGTCTCTTCTCCCTCTATGTCACACACACCGTCATTCCCAGGCCCCATGAGGTCATCAAATGAGTCATCGTACTCGTCATCGTACTCGTACTGAAGTTCGTACGCGATGTTCCTGGTGAGGTTGCGAACTTCCCCGGGAAGTGCACCCAGAACTCGCCCCGTCCGCCGGTCGACTGCCGGTTTTGGGCCTGAAGCAGCAGCTGCTTGCACGAGGCTTGGCAGTGGGATAGGCTCAGCAGCAGGTACTGCTGCTGCTGCTGCTGCCTCCTTTGCAAGACCTGTCCAGGACAGACCAGATCCGCCTTGCGCACTGCTGCTGCTGCTGCCTGCTTGCTGCTGCTGCTGTTGCATGCTGCTGCTGCTGCTACTGGGTGGGCTCCAACTCGCTAGATTAGGATTCAACCCCTGCAGCTGCTGCGGCAGGGACCCCTCCAGTAAGCAGTTGATGGCCTGTTCGCTGTTATAACTGTTATAACATAACACCGCAGTGAGGAAGCCGTCCCCATAATTTGGCAGTAGCTCTTTGATGCTGCTGATCTGGCTTTTGAGCACAGCAGGTGGTGGCAGTTGACTGCTGCTGCTGCTGCTGCCAGATGCTGCTGCTGCTGCTGCTGTAGATGAGGGCTGCTGAGATGACGAGGGTGCCCGCTGCTGCTGCTGCTGTCGCTGCTGCAGCAGCTGCCAATCTCCGTCAACCAGTGCTAGTAGGTAGTCAAACTGGGCATCGTCTAGCGCCAGCAGACCCTGAAAAGAAGCAAAACAACAAAGCAGAAGTGACGGCGAAGGCAGCAGCAGCAGCAGAGTCAACGAAGCAGAGGGGTTAAAGGCATGCTGCAGGCAAGACACCAAAGCGGGGTAAATCATAACAAACAAAGTTGACGGCAGCACAGCTGCATTGTGAGTCAAGGGAACGTGCGCAATAAAGCACTGACGTGGCCAGCACATGCGAAGCCTCACAAGATACATGAGGAAACTGCACATCCCAATCCAGTGCTGCAGCTGCACTACGCAACAGACTCCATACATCCAAACATGCACAGTGTTGACGGCTCAACCCAAACCCTTTGGGATTGAGGTTGGTAACAATTCAACGCACTGCAAACTTCAATGCACTGCCCACCTGCTGCATTGCTGCTGCAACCGCCACATCAAAATGGTGAGCGTGATTCACAGCAGCCAGCAAGCTTTCCTTCAGGCCCCCATCAGCTGCTGCTCCAGCCTGCTGCTGATATACATGCGGAGCCATGCAAAACATTTGCGGAATCCACACATCCAGAATCAATGCCACAGCTGCGCACCACGCAACAAGCTCCAACATGCACAATGTATACAACTGGGACCATACACGTTTAGACCGAGGCGGGTCACTTTTTGGGCGCTACCTACCTGCTGCATTGCTGCTGCCACTGCCACATCAAAATGGTGAGCGTGATTCACAGCAGCCAGCAAGCTGTCCTTCAGGCCCCCATCTGCAGCCTGCTGCTGGTGCACATGATCTGATGGA
Organism: Tetradesmus lagerheimii; assembly: GCA_902809745.2. Lineage (NCBI taxonomy): Eukaryota > Viridiplantae > Chlorophyta > Chlorophyceae > Sphaeropleales > Scenedesmaceae > Tetradesmus > Tetradesmus lagerheimii. Next base: position 17,857 of record CADDIJ020000065.1, read on the forward strand.
TGCGCTAGCAGCATCAGCAGATTCATCAACTCCTGCCCTTGCACCTCTGGATCAAACGTGCTGCTGCTGCTGCTGCTGCCGTTGCTGCTGCCATACCCAGGCGGGGCCTTCTTGCTGCTGCTGCTGCTGCTAGCTGCTGCTGCTGCTTGCGCTGCTATGGCGTCCGGTCCCGCAGCAGCAGCAGCACCTGCTGCTGTACAGAACGCCGCCGCCAGCAGATTATACACCAGAGAAACCACGCACTGCTGCAGCTGCAGAACCCTCGCAGGCGCTAAACCATTGCCTGATGCTTCTGCTGCTCCGGGCTGCTGCAAGAGCCGCAGCAGTTGCGGTAGCACACTGCTGTGTACAACTGCGAGAGATAGGAGTAGGCTGCCGTGGTTTGAGGGGTGTAGCAGCAGCGCTGCGGCTGCTGGGAGGCACTGCACGAAGGCTTGCAGCGTCAGCAGGGCATCTGTGAAGTAACGCATGGCCTCTGCAAGCAAGAAGTGAAAATATATGAATTGAGATGCGGTGGTGCAATGGTGAACGATAGAGTGGCCACTGACGGTGCTGCAAAGCCAATGGCCACACAGGACCTGCGTTTATATAACATGTGCCTAGCGCTGACATGTGCAGCACTTCACATGCCTGTTGTGTTCAGCAGTACTCCCAGCTGGACCTAAGATCTGCTGAACATCCCCATGACGTGTGCATGTGCTCTGCTGCACTACCAACACCCCATCTACAGATTCCTGCATGTCTGTTGCTGACGCACTGACTGCATCCACTGTTCACAACAGCACTTGCACATCCCCAAGCATCACATCCTGTTACAGTACAATGCGTGCAACCAACTGCCTACCTGCAACCTCGTGCAAGTCTGTTGCTGCCGTTGCTGCACCTGGCCCTGCCTTCAGCACTCTGCTTGCCAGCCGCTTTACTATCTCCCCCACTTCATGCAGGTTGCCTGACAAAGGCTCAGCAAGCGTCAAAATGTCCTGCACGCAGCAACATTCAAGGACATACAGCTGTAAGCACAGATGGTGCCAGTCAAGCAATATGCATATACACGGCCTGACTGTCTCCCCCACTCATGTAGCTCGCCTGACACTGGCTCACCAGGAGTCAGGATGTCCTGCAAGCAGCAACATTGGAAGCGGGGGACAGCCGTAAGCAAAGATGATGCCAGCCAAGCAACCTGTGTGCAAGCCGGCTTGACTGTCTCCCCCACTTCATGCAGATTGCCTGACCACGACTCAGCAAGAGTCAGGATGTCCGGCAAACAGCAACATTCGACAGCAAACAGCTGTAAACACAGATGATGCCAGTCAAGCAATATGCGTATACGCGGCCTTACTGTCTCCGCCACTCATGTAGCTTGCCGGACAGAGGCTCAGCAAGAGTCAGGTAGTCCTGCAAGCAGCAACATTAGGGGGCGAACAACCGTAAACACAGATGCGTGTAAGCGGCTTCACTGTCTCCCCACTTCATGCATGTTGCCTGACAGGGGCTCAGCAAGAGTTAAGATGTCCTGCAAGCAGCAACAGCAGTAGGAGGGAGACAGCTGTAAGCACAGATGATGCCAGTCAAGCAATATGCGTAAACGCGGCCTAACTGTCTCGCCCGCTTCATGCAGGTTGCCTGACAAAGGCTCAGCAAGGGTCAAAATGTCCTGCAAGCAGCAACATAAGGGGAGGGGGACTGCTGTAAGCAAAGATTATGCCAGTCCAGCGATTAACGTGTAAGCCGCTCTTACAGCCTCCCCCACTTCATGCAGGTTGCCTGACAGTGGCTCAGCAAGCGTCAGGATGTCCTGCAAGCAGCAACATTAGGGAGCAAACAGCCATAAACAAAGATAACACCATTCGAAGCAATCTGCGTATACGCGGCCTTACTGTCTCCGCCACTCATGTAGCTTGCCGGACAGAGGCTCAGCAAGAGTCAGGTATTCCTGCAAGCAGCAACATTAGGGGGCGAACAGCCGTAAGCAAACATGATGCTAGTCACCCCCAGTTGAGTCGCAGCAGCAACACTTCCAGCAGGTGTCTAGACACACAGCTCAGCTGCTAAAGGTTGAGACAAAAGTAAACGCAATACCGTTTTTGCCGTCAAAGTCTCAGTGTTTCTTCAAAGAGCTCGGTGTTTTGTATCGATAATACATATGTGAGGGCAATTTGTGCTAGCCGTTCCAATGGCATAGTGGTAGCGTGTTGGCGTGTGATCCCTGTGAACGCACGTTCAATTCCTGCTGCTCTCATACAGTAAAACTCACGCGCGCGCCTTAGCCTTAGCCTTAGCCGTCAGCCGCAGCCGTCAGCCGCAGCCGCAGCAGTAAATCAAGAGCCCTTTCTTTTTGCTGCAGTGCCATGCCTGCAGTTTTGACTGCATGTCCCTGGTGTGTGTGGGGGGCTGATGCTTGTGTTCTGCTGTGGTTTTGCTGTGCTGGTGCCTGTGCTGTTTGCTGTGCTGTTGCTTTTGGGCTGGCATCTGCTGCTTGAGGGTGTTGTAGGCACAGCAGTGCATGCAGGGCAGAAGTACATCATTCATAGGTTCCAGGATGGGGCTGCTCAGGATAGTTGGCAAGCTGCCTGCTCTTGCAGTTGCTGTGTGTCTTTTGCATGCAAAAAGATGCATTTTCAGGCCATCTTCATGCTGCTGGTGATGGCAGTTTCTATGATGTGCTGGCCATGATGGAGGGAACAGTTTCAGCTGTGCAGCCAGGATCTCGAAGTAGACATGCATGGCATTGGCTGCCCTGGCTGGGATTCAGATTTAGTGATTGTTTGATGTGTTTGCTGTTCCAGTCTTGCTGTGAAACACCCAAATTTACCATTACTTTTGTCTCAACCTTTACCACCACCCATCAACTGCTACTGTGCCGCCCTCCAACCTCTAACATCAAGGCAACATCAACAAACCAAACAGTTGCCTCACCTGTGCATACTTGGGCTGCAGCAGCAGCAGTGCCTCCAGCAGCTGTCCTAGGCACACAGCACAGCTGCCGCCACCACCCATCAACTACTACTCTGCCACCCTCCAACATCAAGCAACCAAAAATCAGCTCACCTGTGCATACTTGGGCTGCAGCAGCAGTGCTTCCAGCAGCTGTCCAGTCAAGCTGCTGCTGCCAGGGCCGTACAGTACAGCCAGGTCCATCATCTTGGGCACATTTTGTGTGGGGTTTGTGCTGACTCTGCCCTGTCGAGCAATCTGCATGCAAGCCGCCTCCCCCTCTTCATGCAGGTTGACTGACCATGCTCAGCAATAACTAAGATGTCCTGTACATGCACATCTAACAATGCCTCACCTGTGCATACTTGGGCTGCAGCAGCAGCAATGCTTCCAGCAGCTGGCCAGTCAAGCTGCTGCTGCCAGGGCCGTACAGAACAGCCAGGTCCATCATCTTAGGCACATCCAGCAGCCACTGGTTGTACAGCAGATCACCAACCTGCTGGGGACTAGGGGCTGCCTTGGACGCTGCTGCTGCTGCTGCTGTTGTTGTTTGGCTCTTGCTGCGGCCTAAACCGCTGCTGCTGCTGCTGCTGCTGCTGTTAGTCTCCTGGGGATGCACCCTGGGACAGGCAGACAAAAGGAGTAAAAGATGCGACGGATAACACAGCAGGAATCAGCACACCATGTGCAGCGTTTTCTGCAGTGTGTGCTTACTCAACACGTACATGAGTAGCCCCACAGCTGAGCTTTCTGAGAGTGTGCAGGAGCTGAAACAACCGCTGCCAGCCCATGTGCTACAGCAGCGACTGCTACAGTGCATTGCTGACAAGGCGTGGTGCAAGCACCACTTGCTGGCCTGTACATCTGTGCTGCTGCTGCTGCTCACATGCGCCAGAAGACCCTGAAGACGCGCTGCGACAGCTGCAGCAGAAGGTCTGATGAGCCCTGCATGGCTTCAGGGGTGTCATCATAGCAGCGCCTGCAGGAAGATTTGAACAGGGAGCAGACATGAGCTCAAGCATGGTGAGGTCAACTGCACCTCCTGTAACCCACTGCAGAAGCGTGTTCTGCTTGGTAGAAACATTGCACGTCAGCTGTTTGTTTCGTATAGGTGCAGTACACGTGATTTAGTGCAGTGCATGACATGCACTGTCAATGTACCGGCAGCAGTAGTGCATGCATTCTGCTGCTGCTGCTGTTTGAGCTGCTGCTACTGCAGATGCCAAGAAGCTGCAATGCTTGCGGTCAATCAAAACATCCGACCATATGAATTTCTGCGGCGTATTGATCAAGCCTACCTTCTGAAACGCAGGAACGAGTCCAGGCAGGTGTGCAGCGACTTGTCTGTGACCACTACCTGCCAGAACTGTGGGGGCGGCAGACGTAGCAGCTGGCCCAAATCCTGGCTAATAAGCTCAATGACTTGGGCTGCGGCCAAGTCCTGATTGTCGCCGGGCAGGAACGACACGAAGTCCATTGTCCTGCTGCTAGTGCAGCCAGCTCTGCTGCTGCTGTCTGTGTGCTGATCAACGACCAGATACTTACAGTCAACCGTATTCGGATATTTGACACTAATCGGTACCGAGGCACGGCATCAGCTGCCGATCCCAGAGCAGCATGAACTTCCTTCCTCTGTGTCACAGAGCCAGACAATGGTCCATGCACTTCCACAACTACCCTCAACGTACACCAACGTTACTGAAAGCTACCTGTTGACACCAATAGCGTATGGTGGCACTCAGCAGCCTGACAGGGTTTTGTGGCAGTTGTACTGCCTGTACTCGCCGCACAATGATTGTGCACAGTGTGCGGCACAATGGTGAGGCGGGCGACTTCTGTGCTGCACCACTCACCTGCCCTTGAGGTCAAAACACCCGGAGCCACTGACCATTGCAAATTGAGTCAATATTGTTATGCTGTATGAAACACTGAAGCGTACAGCGGTTGCAGACCCCTGTGACTGGACCGATGCCTGCAGCCTGCACCGCACAGGTTGTCTGCAGGCTGCACCAGTCACTGGCCACAGTGGCAGTACTGCCAGAAGATATTCCCAGAGCTGAGCATGCGTGCCCCACACGACCTACACAGTCAGACACATACACAACCCCAACCATCATGCCAGGGGATACGCAGCCACAACAGATCTCTGCTTGCGGTCTTGGCTTGCAGGACCGTTCTAACTATGCTTCAGGCTCCTGACAGGAGCACGGATGCATCATATCCTGCAACCAGCAATCCAGCTAGCAGGATAGGTACACCCTGCTGCACTAAAACAAACAATGGCACCGCATCACTGCATACTGTTAAAGATGTGGTGAAAACTGCAGGCTGCTGCTTGCAGGAACACCATGAGGTGCCTCTGCCATGCACCATATGGTGCACGCGCCAGGGTCCTACCAGTCAACATGGTCCTGCACTATCCTACCCCGCCACCCACTGCTGCTTGCAGTATGATCTTCGTGCACTGACAAACAGGACCTATGCTACAGCAAGCTGCACCCACACCCTTGATCATCATGGTTTCTGTGCATATACGTCAAGGCTGTTCATCCACTCCTCCTATGTGGTGGTACCACCAACATTCTTCAAACACATTGATTCGTTGAGCATGCCCATGGCATGCATACATTCTTCTAGTCACAAACAGCCCTTGCAAGAACCATACAGCATAGCCTCTGCTTCAGCTGCCGCTGTATCACTTAGGTGGGGAGTGCTGCTCTGGCTGCTGCTCTGCTGGCCTGCTGTCAAGATGCCTCTCTGCCCACTCAACTGCGCTCCTGATTGCAGCCATGGCGCGCTGGCTGGCTGCTTGCGCTCGCTGAGCTGACTTCAGCTGCGCCTCTAGCCGAAGGTTCTTGTTGTGTAGCTCAGCAGCACGTGCCTTGTGGCCTGCTGCTGCTGCTTCGGCAGCTTCAGCTGCTGCCTCTGCTACTGCTGCTTTGGTGTTGGCAGACTCCAGCTGCTGCTTGCATGCTTCCAGCTGCTGCTTGTAAGTATGTAGCTCTTCTAACAGAGCCTCCTGCAGGTGCCGTGGTGTGATGCTGCTCCTGGCCTTGCTGGAAGTGGGTGTGAAGAAGAGTGCGGTCCTGCTGCTTGTGCTGTGGGGCGTGCTTTCTGCTGTGCTGCTGCTTGGGATGTCCTCTGCATCACGTGCTGGCAGGTCTGAAAGTGGGGAGCATTCTACGATGGACAGCATCTTCAAAGCAGTTTCCAGCTCCGTGCCTGCAGAGCATGCAGTTGCAGGAAGACAGCAGCACACGCAGCAGTAGTTGGTCGAGAAGCTGATGAGGATCGCTGGTGCCAGTCGCAGTTGTTCAGAAGGTGGGCACTCGACCTTTCAACGTGCTGATGGATAGAAACTCGCCTGGAGGTGGACGCCGGAGAGGCCTGATGGCTAAGGCGGGAGCTGAGTGAGCAGAGGCTCAGCTGCGTTATAAGCCTGCATGTACATCAGAGGCGTTAATGAACTATATTTTGTTATTTTATATCGCTACGTCCCTATCAGCAAGTTGCTGCGCAGGCTGGGTGCGGACCCTGAACATCGACGTGACAGCTGATCGTCAAACATGTTGGAACTTCGTTGTCAAACTTCAAACCGGTGGAGAGCCCGTAAGCCGCAAACGAAACTATTGCTCCTTTGTAATCAAGTCAGTGTTTGCAGAACAGCTCCAGGCCTCTACCGCTGAGCTGGCAGCTATGCCATCACGGTGGTCACAACATGTTAACCATGCTGGTAATAAAGGCTGCGCATGCAGCGAGTATCGCTGCAACATACAATGCCGTCTCAGACTGCACTGAGTGCATAAGGCCTCTAATCAAGACCAGAGCGGCAGCATTACTATGTCTGTGCTACCTGGCTGATTGACCTTGCAAGGTCCAAGGACAGTACTGTCAAAAACACAAGCCTACACCTCAGGCCATGCATATGATGCGCCTCATGATCGGCGATTAGTGCAGCCAGCTGCCCCTGCCATGGACTTATCAAGCACAGCAGTCTCATTATAGAGATGGCATCTCCAAGCTCAAACTGTCCCGAACAGCTGGTACAAGCTGCCGGCCAACAGCTCATCATGTGATGTACAGCGGGTCAAAGTACCCAAAGTCCTTCAACTTGTCTGATTTCGTCCTCCAAGCTGGCGCCACCTGCAGATAACAGCACATGTGCAGGACACACAAGCACAGTGAGCAGCGGCAAAATCAAACAGCGGTGCCAAACACAGCCGACGCCAGCGAGTTGGTTGCTGAGGTACAAAACATTGCAGCACTGCTGCAACTGGTTGCAGGACACCGCATGATGCGACCGATGCCAAGCAACGCTGTGCATGCTGCAGTGCATGCCCTGCCAGGTGTTGCGGGTACTGCAGTGCGGCCTGCATACTCCTACCCAGTGTAGTCAGTACTGCACTCTGCTTGCTTGCTGGCTGGCTGGCTGGCTTTCTTGTTGACATTGCTGCTGCTTTTACAGGACCCACCTGCACACTCAGCTCCAGGTATATCGGCCGCCCCAGGAACTCCTCTATCTGCTGCCGCGCTGCAGTGCCCAATTTCTTGATGGCGCGCCCGCCAGCACCCAGCAGGATTGGGGCCTGGCTCTCGCGCTCAACCAGGATCAGCGCCCTGCTTGACAGAGCGGTGTATTAAAGGCAGGGAACACCACGCGCTGTAGAGGTTCTGTTTTTAAGCGGTGTGTGTGCACGACGCAGAGGCACATAGCAGCACAAAGAGCAACATACAACCCGCCTGCAAGCGGGCTACATGCCGTCCTGCAAGCATTCCAACCACTCACCGGATGTGATCCTTAGCGCCAGGCCACTCTTTGAACTCAGCGATCTGCACCTGGCACGCGTACGGGATCTCCTGCGCGTACTGCAGGAAGATCTGCTCGCGGATGATCTCCGACACAAAGAAACGCTCCGGCTGGTCGCTGACCATGCTCTGCAGTGAGTTTGAAGCACGCATGGCAGGCAGCAGAGCTGTCAGATGCAGCGAAAGGGCAGATGATCTCCGACACAAAGAAGCGCTCCGGCTGGTCACTGACCATACTCTGCAGTGTTTGTGAAGCACGCATGGCAGGCAGCAGAGCAGTGAGCGGATGATCTCTGACACAAAGAAGCGCTCCGGCTGGTCACTGACCATACTCTGCAGTACATGTTTTGAAGCACGCATGGCAGGCAGCAGAGAAGTGAGCCGCACCGAATTGTCATGCCGTTTGTGTAGTGTTTGCCGAGCACGCAGCCTGCAGCCCTGCGTGATGTCTAACGCAGCAGTCAAAGTTGTCAGCAGCAGCCAGTCAAGGTGTTGACTTGACTATGCAGATGGTCAATGTCGCAGTAATAGTCATATACGTGTGTTTACTCAATGGCACATCGTCAGTGTATGCGAGTGTGTGCCCCCACGATCGAGTCATGACCACGTGGCAGGTCGTCATGACGGGGTTGTCCGTGCATTGCATCGCAGCTGGTACCGTAATCTTATGTGTCGGTCGCGCTTGTATTGCACAATGCGCATGATGTTTGTGTGAAGTGGAAGATGCTGGACAGGAAGTGCCAGCTAGGTCGGAGGTGTCAGCGCCAAGGCAGTTGTGGCGTGTGGTCACCTGCTTGAGTTGTCGGACAGTGTATTGTTATGCGATTGTAGTAGAAGGTATAATTGTCCAAGTGTAGTGCCAATGCCAGCAGATGGTGAGAAGGACCGAGTTGCAAGGATGGAGTTTGACAGTACTGGTATTCTGGAAAGTTTTGACTGCTGCCACCAACTTTGGGCTGTTCACCATGAAAACTGCTGTAAGAAGCATCCATTTACACAAGCACAGCCACACACCATGAACATGTGTGAGTGCTGCCCTCAACCCTGGAGTTGCAGCCATTGCAAGCATGCAGGGAGCAAGCCATCACCAGAACCTGCCTCCAGGTGGACTTAGAAAAAAACTGCTCATTTTTACTGCTTTGAAGTGGGTGCAGCAGAACCCAGAAAGCACACACATTGGCCCAGCATCAGCTGCAGCCAGCCCCCAACATCACTTGCCAACACATTGAGGCACACCCCTGAGGCTGTGCAGGCCAGACCTGACCACTTCAGCACACAGGATCAGCTTCACAAGGCAGTGCTCTGATGCAGACAGCAGATGTTGACCAGCAGGCACCAGGAATGCATGCCAGAGCATGCACACAACATAATACAGCCCTGGCAGCCCAGCAGCAGCCCTGAAAAACAAGAACAGGGCCCAAAGAAGTGATTTTTTTGCATCATGCGTCATGCGTCATGCGGCTAAGGCTATTCGCGCGATATGTATCAGTGTTTGACCAGACCGCGAGTTGAACCAGCAACCTCATGGATACCACGCTTGCACGCTACCACTCAGCCAAAACACCACATGCTCAGATGCTGCTATGTACATGTATCCTTGATATGTACAGCGTTTATTAACGGTCACTCTCTACTACGTGCTCCTGCTTGCTGCAGTCTGGTGTGTACAGCGGTGCCTTGGTGCAATCATGCCAAACACCTATGGTAAGCAGCACCATTGTGCATCCCACTTGCTGTTTGGACCATGCCTGCCTTCCCCTGTGCGTTTTGTGCCCTGTGCTTTGAGCACCCTGCTGCTTTTCGTGCTGCACTTCGCACATGCTGCACTGCATGTACTTGTTGGTTTATGGGGAGGTAGGGGCTGCAAGATGCCTCTGGAGTTTTACTTTGGTTGCATCTTGTGGCTTGCTATCGGGTTCTCATGATATGTGAGCTGAAAGAGGGGCAAGTGACTCGCTCTAAGGCGATAGCTTGCCCACCCCTGTAACAGACCTCTTCTTGGCGCAACACACTTATCGTTTTCACGACTTATGCAAGAACCTGTACAGATAAGCATCTGGCAGCGACTGAGACAGGTCGATTGCTGTGCTTGTGCAGATTTGTACGTGGCTGAGTGTTCTATGGTTACCATGGAGATCGCGGGTGTGACAGCTGTCACTTGTCTGATGGTCTCCCTGGCCAGGTGCATATAAGCTGGTGCTCCCTCTGCCTGGCCAGGGTTGATTTGATACGTTCTCGTTCTCTCCCTCACGGTCAGTTTGCTATTGTTCTTTCTGGTTCTTATTCTTGTTCTGTCAGCGCCTCAGTGTGCTTTTGCCTCAGTGCAGCTGTCTTGCCTCAGTGCAGCAGTGTTGGTCCTCTTCTCTCATGGTAACTCTCTAGGCTTGTCTTACAACGGCAATTCCAGGTGTGTGCGAGTCTCTCTTTGAGATCTCACATCCAGATCTAACCCGCTTCTAGCTTAGTTCAGCCTCGATACAGCTTGCATTTTGCAGGACAGCTGGCTCTCAGTGCTTTTGGCAATAGCAGACGGCAGTAGTAGCAAGTTGTGCCAGCGCCGCCTCTTGCTAGAGTTCAATAGAACGTAGTTAACGCAACCCTCACGCTAATTCGCTCATTCAGAGTGCTAGTTCGCTGTAGTTTATCTTGCCGCCTTTCTGTAGTAGAGTGCCCGCCAACCAAACCAACTTGGAGTACTACGCTGCTTTCGCGGTGTCTTAGTGCGCTTCTTCTTCTTCTTCTTACAGTGGCTCCCTTCACTACTGCCTCTGGTGCAGCGCATCATTCTCTTGTTATTTCAGCAGTTCTCAGCAGTTACACAGAACCTTGGACATGCCAGCAGCATATTATCATCATCATCATGTTACCCATTAAGCCATAGCATCAACGCCATCGGCCCCGCGCCCCTCAGGAGCGGAAGAAAGAGGGAGCACTGCTCCATTGTGTGTGTGTCCATGCCAGCAGCATATTTACAGCAGTGCATGACCGACAGCCTGGCATCAGCTTGGCAGCAGCCCCTTATACGGCAAGGCCCCTTATTGCGCATGTCAGAAAGGGCGCAACTTGAGCATCATGCAAATGAGCAACAGGGAGTTTGTTGTACATGTATGTAGATAGGACACTGAAGCAGAAACAATCAGCATGACGTCTGAACCTTGCGAACTACAGTCATGCTTGCAAATAACTGCACAAAGAGCATTCAACCAGTGTGGACTGATGCTGATGTGCCCAGCAGTACTGCATACCTCCGATATACAAAAAAATATGCAAGAGATCGAGCAAAATCGCACCTTGGGGTATAGCGTAGGGCCTTCAGGCAGCTTGCTGACTGCCCATGCCTTGATGGCAGCAACGCCGTCATCTTCACTGGACAGCGCACTGCCAACAAACACCTGGCAGTCACCAGATTCAAACAGGCGGTTAACCGTTTCAGTACATGCTGCATCGCACACATGCAAGAACTACTACGCTGCTTGTAAAACAAACAGACAGTGCGGCACAACACATCCTCGCTGGGTATGATACTGCACAGCAGGCCTGCTACAGGAGAATGTCCGCTGAGGCTGACTGTCATGTTTGACTGTATTTTGACCGGAGTTTGACCAATGTTTGACCGACCTGCTCTGCCCTGCAGTTCTGCTTGTACCAGGCAGTGAGCTCCTGCAGCTGCTGCTCCTCGAGTTGATCTGCTTTGTTGAGCAGCACAGCCATGGGAGGCCCGTTCCAGTCTGGGCCTGGCTGAAACATTGCCAGTGCATCCTGAGGGGCATCAGCTGCAGCAAGAAACAATAAACACCAGTTGCAGCTGTTAGGCAGGCGCATGGCAATTATATGAGCAGGAAGCTGCTTCTATTGTTGTGCCGTTTGACGCATCATGCACTGCACATGCAGCACTCTGTCGCTTGCAGTTTATAAAAATATGCCCTGCCGCTGCTGTTCCTCACCTGAGTCGACCACTGCGATGATGACCTCAGCTGCCTTGATGCTGCTGACCACTGCTGCCATCATGCGCTCATCCAGCTTGCTGCGCTGTTCCTGCAAGCGCCAAAAAAAAAGAGCAACAAATTTGACAAACCAGCAGCATGGGCAAGCTGTTGTGTGTGCCTTAACCAGTGCAGCATCAGGTAGAGCTGTGTGTCCTCCTAGAGTGTAAATCAAGCCCATTCCTTTTGGCACATGCGTATGCTGAGCTGGGGTACAAGCACGTTCGTAAACATGCTGCACTGCACGAATCTAGTGCTTCGTCCATCAAGCGCAACAGCTCTCTGCGCGCACTGTAAGCGAGCCAGCTGGCCGACCTGTTTGCTGCTTTGCTGGCATCCCCTTTGTCGGCTGTGAGTGAGTGACCAAACAAGACCGCAGCGTTCCCACTGCTGTGCACCTCTGAGTACAGAGGCGCGAGTGCCCGCGTAAGTTAAAAGAATGAGGGCATCATGCCCTTGCCAGTGTCACACCCCCTACCCCTGCCACTTGCCTGCATGATGCCTGGGGTGTCAAACAGGATCATCTGGTAGTTCTTGTCACTGGCAATTCCCACCACCCTGTGGCGCGTGGTTTGGGGTTTGAACGTAACAATGGACAGCTTCTGCCCCACAATGCCATTGATGAGCGTGCTCTTGCCTGCTCAACAAAAAGCAGGTGGCGTTCACAACAGCTCAGTTTGATTCAGGTTAATACAAATGGTAGTGAAGCTGTGCAAAGTGGAGGGTAGTGTGTGCAGGATCACAAGTTAGGAGGTAGCAACTCGACAACAATGCTGTCATTGAGGGTCAGTACACTTTTCAGCTGCTGCTGCTACTACTGCTGCTGCAGCAGCTGACATCAACATTCTGCGACTCAATCGGCGCCATCATACACCACAACACATATACCCTGTGGTGGGCAAGGACGCGCTTTCGGCAGCACCCAACAGCACACTCCCAGGCCGCCCCTGGCATCTCACACCAATCAGCTACAGCTGTTATAACAGACCATAACGCAGCCACAACCTTATTAACACAACTTAATATGTATTACTGGAGTGCCTGCTCACCTGCATTTGGCCTGCCGATCACTGCCACATAGCCACTCTGATGTCCTGGAGGGTCGTTATCCAAATCCTCATCAGTCAGTACTGGCAGGTACATAGGGTTGGTCTCGTTCAGACGTAGCGGCTCTACGCGCTGCTGCTGCTGCTGCTGTGAACGTGGCTGCTGCTGCTGTATCTGCTGCTGTTTCTGCTGCTGGTGCGCCTTGTTGGAAGGCCAGGTGTGAGTCTGCAGTGCCTCAACAACTGACTGCGGCATCTGTTCAGGTGCTTCATCACCATCTTCTGCTGCTGAGGATAATGCTGAGTCAGCAGAAGCTGCATCGTCATCTGGAATTTCTAACTGCTGCTCATCAGCACCTTCAAACTGCTGCCAGCTGTCATCCAGTGCCACATCATCATCCTCACTGCTGCTGTCTTCATCTTCGTCTGCAGCAGCTTCTGCTGCTTCTACCACGGCAGGTACAGAAGCTGCAGGCACTCGCCGCGCAGCCCTGCCGCGCTGCTGTCTCCTGGCAGCTATCCTGCTCACAGGCTTCCCACTGCTGCTGCTACTGCTGCTAGTACTGCTGCTGCTGTCGCTGAGCTCGGCAGAGTCAGCGATCGCAGCTGTAGCAGCATCGGGATGTTCCGTGCTGTATTGCTGTAGCTCTTGTGTAACGCTGGACGGCCTGCGTTCTGCCCTGCGTTGCTGCCGCTGCAGTCTGCGGGCCCTGGGGTCCACTCCGGGCTCGGTCTGTGCGTCTGTGCTTTCGGCTGCTGCTATGCAAAGTTCTAAACGCTTCACAGGAAACTTTGTAGCTACCAATGGGGATCGTAGCGCTGAAGAGCTGCCAGCGTGTTTCGAAGTGCATGCTGCTGCTGCATGCCTGGCTGCATGCAAGCCCCTCAGGGACTGCATGTGCGTGTTTTGTATATAAAGCTAAAAAAGATTCAATTAACGTCGCCCAAATACGCACTAAAGCTCCAGTATGCGGCAGGCACAGTTAAGCACTCCAGCAGCAGAATCAGAGAAGTAACCGTCCGCACACAAAGCTCCTTTCCATCAACACCTCAAACAAGCACTGGAGTATCTTCAGGGCTGAGTGTAGGCCGCAGCAGCATGCACGGCGGTTACAACAGCGCGCCTGTGTCATATGACAGGGTCCGTCACGTACCATGCTAGGGTTTTGGGCAGCACAACACTCTGCCTTCTACATGCGACTGCCCACAGCTCAAACGTGAATGGTACCTGTTTGATTGATGGTGGTACACCGCCATGGCATAGCTACTAGCTATAGTATGCCTGTCGATGAAACTGACATCAATTCTAAACGCTACTCGCAGGTGCATGAGACGCTTGCAGAACGTCCAACCCAAACATGCACAATACGTCGACAACATCCCTAGTGTGGATCACTAGTTTCTTTGCAGCAGCACCGAAACATCAAGCATGCACTCCTACTATTTGACACAGGATCAGAACACCAAGCACGCACTCAACCCTTAACCCAGCGCGGCACAACAAGACAGTCACCCCACTATCAGACGGGCATTACTAAACACAGCTGCTAGCTGTGTACTGAGTAGATACATAGGATCACCGCGGATAGCATGTATTGGCATACGGTATATCAACACCTGACAGATGAAATGGTCCAAAGGCATCGCAGATGAAACGACATTCTGTGGCGCACAGCAGCTACCATGTTTGGTGTAGCTGCAATGGCCAGCACTCCGCAGAACAAGCGCCCCAGATGCAACAGGAAAGCTGGATGAAGAGCAACAAAGCAGCTGCTGTTTGGTGTACGTATGTTGAAACAATCCTGTGCAAGGCCCAGGTAATGCATTGTAATGAATCTATGGGTCGCGTCAACAAACAGCCACGCTTCAACGATCTAGATCAGAGATCTCCTGACTTCCAACCATGCACAGTGACCTTGCCACTTCCAAGCTCAAGCAGCAGACTGCCAGCCACAAGCCAGGACAGGCACACAGCAGCAAACACTTTCCAGCAACAGCCAAACACTTGCTACACGCACCTACTGGACTACACGGACAAAGATGGCACACAAGCACATGCAGAGTCCCTGCAGGTCACAGCACGCTTCGAGTCTGGACCAGAGGGGGGAATAAGCGGCCCACAAGCATAAGCGCTAACAGAGAGCTCAAGCAGAAGAGTGTGCTGACCACCAAAACAGGCACGCAAAACCAGCCTGCACGTGCGCAGCAATGCAGTTCTGTCCACTCATCAACACGCCATCCCAGCAGTTGCAGCTGTCTCGGGTTTCACACACACGTTGCAGGACGATCACGGCTGACACCAAATTGCCCTGCCACCAGCCGCAAGCTTATCACAGCCCGGACATGTTGGCTGCATCTTGTAGCACCACATTGGTTTGATGTAGTCCACAGCTGCACGTATTCACCACTTCACCCACACTGCATCAGCAGCAACAACCAGGTTGTACAAACACACACTGCATCAGCAGCAACAACCAGGTTGTACAAACACATACCCGGCTGACACGCTGTAACCCAAACTGTTGCCAAGCACACAGCACCGCCGATGCTAGTCACCACCAGCACTGCTCCCTGACAGCCCACTGTCAAAACAGCTGCGAACATTGGAGGAGAGTCAGGACATGTGATTCCGCTCCCCCAGGTACATCACAAAAAAAGACATGTGAAAAGGCTGCTCAAGCATAGCATTGATCACAAGCACCACACCAAAGTTGTGGGCAGGTGCATCATGTCAAACACACAACCACATTGTCACACACCTCCAAAATACGTCAACAAACAGGTACACAGCCACACCACTCCTCCTTGTCACCCAGTTACTGTCCACCTGTCCCCACCACTCTCAATAACATCACGACCCTCCACCAATCAGCCACACCCCAAGGCCATTAACCTCACCTCATCACAATCCTGGCTTTTGCGCATCACACACAGCTTCCCAGCAACACCACACGTCACGTCTACATGATAACGCATTGGCAGCCACATGCAGGCACCTCAGCTTTCTCTGCTGCAGCTGCTTCAGCTCTACGCGCTGCACCCGATGCTGCTGCGGCTGCTTGGCTGCTGCTGTCTGGCTGTCTGGGTGAAGTATCAGCAGTTGCCAATGTGGTTGGCACTGCCTGCTGCTGCTCCTCTTTCTGCACCTCAGCTGTTTCACAAGTTGCAGCTGGCTCGGCTGCTGGCCCTGCTGCTGCTGCTGTCGCGTCCTGCAGGTCCACTTTGCCAGCAGCCTCGGCACCAACAGGAGCTTTAGCTGGGGAGGTTGCTGTTGCAACTGCTGGCTCTGTTGCCGCTTCATCCTTGCGTGGCTCTGCCGCACTGTCTGTTGCTGCTACAGCACTGGCGACCAGCGTCTCAGCGTCATCCTGCTTGACTCCTGCATCAGCAGAAGCAGCAGCAGCCTGCGCAGGGCCTGCTGTGGGTGTGGCTGCTGCAGCTGCTGCTGCAGCATCCTCTGCTGGCTCCGTCCTCCTTCCTGGTGTAGCGTCCTCAGCAGATGCATCTGCTGGAGCTGGCTTTGCCTCCTTCTCTGCAGGCATGGTTGTGGTTGCCTGCCCTTCAGCCTGCTCTGCTGCTGCTGCTGCTGTGTCCTCTGGCTTCTTGAGCAGCTGCTTCAAGCTACTGCGCATCATCTGCTGCACGCCCTTGACCCTAGAAGCCACTGAGCCACCAGATGCAGCGCTGCTCTTTGTGGGCGAATGGTCTGCTGCGCGCACAGCAGCACCAGCACTGCTTGCAGGAACTGTGCTAGCCTCAGGCATGCTGGCAGCATCTACTGCTGCTGCTGCTGCAGGTTTGTCACCAGCTTCCTCACCCACAGTGGTGCTGACTCCCAGGCTATCAACAGCTGCAGCCGCATCTGCACTGGCAGCAGCAGCAGCTGCAGCAGCCTCACCGTCCCCTGCCGGTGCCAGTTTGCGCGCAACATCGCCGCTGCCGCTGTATGCCATGTCAATCGCTTGCAGGACTTCTTTGTACTCATCCATGAAGAGCTGCACAGCAGCACTATCTGCTGCCCACAGGCCTTCTTTAGGTGTAACCACCACAGGGGCCACAGGAGAGCCATGTACAGCAGGGATAGCTGTCACCAGCTCAGGCTTTTTAGCGCTGCCGCTGCTGCTGCTGTGCCTGCTGCTGCTGCTGGCAGCTGCTGCGGTACCACCTTCCGAGCTGGATGCAGCGGCAGCTGCAGCAGCAGCTGCTGCCTCCTGCCGCACCTCTTCCTTTACTGCAACAGTTGCAGAAGCAGCTGCAGCGGCAGCCGCCGCCTGCGTCTCTTGTGCGCTGAGTGTCACCTTACTGACAGCAACAGCACCTGCAATCGATGCGCTCTTGCCACATGCGGCACTGCCAGCTGCTTTGGCTGCTGCTGGGCTCGCTGCTGCAATGGTGTGCCGCTGCTGGCCTGTGCTGCCTGCTGCTTTAGGCGATGTTAGCTGACTCGCCTTCGCCCTTCCAACGGACAGGCTGCCTGCTGCTGCATACCCCTTGTGTGGTGAAGGGGCCCCTGCTTTGGGTGGCACTGCTGCTGCTGCAGCAGCAGCAGCAGTAGGCGAGGTGATCCCTGCACCGGCGAGTGCGTAGCTGCCTGCCACTGACATCACCTTGCGCGGTGACCCCAGTGGGCTCATGGGGTTTGAACTTCCCGCTAAACTGATGCTGAAGTAACTGCTGCTGGTTCCACCATGGGTAGCTGCACCTGGCCCAACTGGTGTTGTGGGCCGCGAACGCAGCGAGTACTTGCTGCTAGCACTGCGTGAGGCAGGTGTGCTGCTGCTGCTGCTCTTGCTTGCGCTGCCTTGTGGCGTGCTTGGCATGCTGGCTTTAGCTGACTGGCTGTGTGTGAGCTTTCCTGCAGCTGATAACGCCCGGCCTGCAGAGTTAGGTGCTGCTGGGGATGCGACTTTGCTGCTGTTGCCGCTTGAGTAACTATGAGTGAGTCGGCCGGCTGCAGACGCACGCGCTGGGGTTGCAGGAGAGGACGCGCTGCTGCTGCTGTTCAGCCTGCAGGAGGATGATGCAGCAGGTGGAGGAGAGGTAAAGGGGTCGGCACACCAGAGTGACTGGCGTTTGCACGTGGTCACATGTTCGCTTGCCAGTTGGTGACTCGCTCCAACATGCAACCCTGCAACATGCAGAACCACTTCCCCAAACAGCAACAGAGGTGCTTAGATGTGCCTCATGCCAAACAACTGCCTCTGCATCTGTAGCGCGCTCACCTGCGCTGGCTACCGCCACCCTCTGTGAATGTACTACTAGCTGGTGCCCTGCTGCGCAGTGATTTGCTCCAGGAGTCAGCCTCACGCGAGCCACCTCCAGATGACAAGCGCTCGCTCCTGCGCGCATCAAAGCTCAACCGCAAGGCATCACCCGCAGCTGCAACTGCGGGTGATGCTGCTGCTGGCTGCTCTGCTGAGGCAGGCCTGCTCTTGTTGGCACCACTGCTGCTCAGCGGCCTGCTGCTGCTGCGTCGTAGCAGATTGCTGGATGTCTCTGGTTGCTCTGTGGCTGCTGGTCCTGCAGGAGTCAGCTCCACAGAGGCCCTCAAGCTTCCTGCAGCTGAGCCGGGCCGCCTTGCTGTGCTGCTGTTGCTTCTGCTTAGTGAGGCCTGCTGCTTTCCTGCAAGTGAGGAGCTGCGGCTGCCAAGCGCAGCAACTGCCGCGCCCTCGCTTGCTGCAGCTGCTACTGCTGCCTCCTCTGCTGGTGTTTCTTCTTTGATAGCCCCTGTGCTGCTGGTGCGTGTGCTCCGCGGTTGCTGCTGCTTGCAGGATTCATTATCCTTGCCTCCTGCTGACTTCATCTTGTCAACAAACCTGTCCCAGCTGGGCCCTTTGCAAAACACCCTGCTGGGGTCAGTTACTGCGGCACCCTCTGCATCTACGAGCCAGGAGTCTGCAGGGCCTTCTGCTTCAAGCGACTCTAGGCCGAATTCTGTGTCGCAGTTGCGGTCAACGCCCTCCTTTAGCAGCGTAGTGGAGCTGCAGGGCTGCTGCGCCATGCTGGCGTCTAGCACGCAGACTACGCCGCCAGAGAACTGCGGGGCCATGAGGTCAGCTGCAGCTGCTGCAGCGCCTCCTGAGGACTTAATTGCTGTTCCTGCAAGCGCTGCGCCTGCTGCTGAGGCTGCCTTGCTTAGGTTGCAACTCTTCTTTGCTGCTGGTGCAAGGCCAGCTGAGGACAGCTGCCTGTGCACTGCTGTGGCAATCACATCGTCAAGAATCTCGTTGAGCAGGTCCTCGATGACGATGCTTTGCTGGCTACTGAAGCTAGCCTGCACTGTTGCTGCCATGCTGCTGTTGCAGTACACTGCTGGCAGTGCACAGGTACCTCGCTGCACTGATGCTGACGAGCTTCACTCCTTTATCAAATTGTATGTCAGCTACGGCGCGCCAGGTTGCATACTGTTCGATGAGCGAGCGACCTGCAAGTGCAACGATGACAGACCGGTTGTACTGGTTGTACTGGACAAGCCGGTTGGGAGCGCGAGATCACCCGTGCTGCCAAATATCCACAACATGGACTGTAATTAAGCACGTATTTACCATTACAGACAGAGCTGCTACAAGCAGAGCAGCACACCTGGAAAACCGCCAAGTCCACGGTCTAATGCCTATGCCAGCTATTGAATTCATGCAGAAGAGTACGTGAACATAAGATATCACGTACAGGATTCATCCTCAAAGGTAAAGGGCACATGGCTGCCCATCTGTCTGTGACTTCGCAATGTGACAGAAGAACATGAAGGCCTTACAGCACAGGAAGTACAATCTTTTTTACTCTTACGCTCAGAAGACACGATCGTCAGTTGTTCTTGAAGTCCCATGCTTGCGTCTGGCTTTGACAACCCTTTCGCATTTCGACTGACGCAATCAGAGGGCTTCGTCGTAATTCCACCACACATTGTTCTCGGACACTTTGTTTCGACTGATCACGAGGCTGACGTACGTTGCTGTAGCGGCAAGCTTCTTACTAGCCATCTGCCACACATGGTACAACTGGCCAGCACAGCAAGCTCAATGTGAACGTGGCGACTAGTGGCTGCAACACGATGCACTGCCCAATGGTGCTGTCTAGAGGCCACATGCAGCAGCGCTATGCACACAGGGCTACTCCAGCAGCAGCAGCACGACCGCTACCTCTGCTGCTGCCATGCAGAACAGCAGCACTGGCCCGTAGCAGGCGACAGACTTGCAGGATTCAAGCTACAGCAGCAGCAATTAGTTATAGCGACGTCAATGGCAGCACTAGTGCTAGCTGGGAAGCAAACAAGGCGCATGCAGTTGCACCATTGCCGGCACCCCCAAAATCCGGTCAGAGCCTGACAGATGTGCTGCCATATCTGTTCAAGCTAGCTCTCTCAGAGAAGCAGCTAAGCTGGCGGCTAGGTGCTGCTTTTGTGTGCATGCTGGTTTCCAAGGCAGCAGGTGAGTGATGCGACCACATAATGCTTGTGTACTGGAAGGTAGCTCAGTGCATGGCTAGGGTTTTCCTGCAAGCAAACGGAGCGGCAACGGACATGTGTGCTCTGCTGTGGTTGTCAACTATGACATGTGTTCAGCAGAGCTTACAATGTAGATGCGATACTTGGGTGCCATGTTGCGGCAGGCAATCAGCATGTGTATGAACGGTAATGCATGCAGTGCATGCGCAGTGCTTGCATGGATGCACAGCACCACCACAGATTTCTGATGGCAAGCGCAGCTGCGACAATTTGTCAGCAATCATCACCCCAATCACATTTCGCAAATCATACTTGTAACTAGCTTTGTAACCAGAACAAGCAATGCACTTTGAGAACGTTGTACATTCCCACTTGACTGCCGTCAGGCCTGAGCAGCCCTTGTGTATATCTGCCTACATTGCTGCCCTCACACTTCTGTTGTCCAGTGTGTAAGCGTCACACTATCAATACAAGTGTGCTGATGTCAGTTGCATATTGCTGCTGCTGTGCTGCAGGCTTGAGTGGTCCCCTGTTCCTCAAGGCAGCAGTAGACACTCTGTCAGCAGGTGGCGCAGCCGTGCTGCTGCCTGCTGTGCGCTGCGTGCTGTGCTTCGGGCTGTGTGGCGTCATCCAGCACCTTACCAAGGAGCTGACTTACCCCACTTTCACACCCATCTCACAGGTGTGAGCAGTGGTGATGTGTTGGAGCAGCATTGTTGATAGAGAGTATTAAATAACCAGCTGCTGCATACACATGTACCTGCATCATGACTAGCAGCAGCAACGTCGGCAGCAGCACTTTGGCCGTGTGCTGTGTGCCTGATGAACAGCAGCAGCAGCAGCATGGTGCTTTGGTCTGTGTGGCGTCATCCAGCACTCAACAAAACAGCTGATGCACCCCGCCTTCACACCCATCTCACAGGTCTGAGCAGTGGTGTTGTGTTGGCGCAGCATCCTGCAAGTCCGCGTGCTGCATGATCACATGCGCTGAGTTGGCCTGAAGCAACAGCTGCATGCTGCACCGTGCTCAATGCAGCTACTTCAGGCCTTTCAGTTGCTTGTTGTGGCCTGCGGGCGTTCACAATCTCACCTTCCTGCTGCTGCTGCTGCTGCTGCTGCTGCTCCCGCTGCTGTTGCTCCTGCTGCTGCTGGCTGTTGCACGTCGTGTGGCGTACCAGACGTTCAGCTTGGTTGGCGTATTGCTGCCTGCTTCACATCATGTTGCTATCCTGCTGCTGCTGCTGCTGCGTGCAGGCTGTTGCGCGTCGTGTGGCGTACCAGACGTTCAGCCACGTGCTTGAGCTGGACACCACCTTCCACATGAACAGGAGGACGGGACGGCTGAGCAGGATACTGGAGAGGGGTGAGCAGCAGCAGCAGCAGCAGCAGCAGCAGCTTAACTGTTATCGCAGCGGCTACAGTCTGCTGCCGCTGCAGCAGCAGCAGCAGTGGAAGCTGATGCGGAGGCAGCAAGTTGTGCAACTGTGCTGCGGCAGCGGCGGCAGCAGCAGTGTAACAGCGCCAGCGCTAAATCGTGTAGTCAGAAATTCAGCAGCAGGTGCCACTGCAGCAAGGCCGAATGTCGCTCAAGGGGTGATGCCAGCACTTGTAGTGCAGCACGTCGCTCGCTAACCTGTAGCTGTATGACCCTGCGCAGTGTGTGTGGTTCAGCATCCATGCGCACAGCAGTGCTATGACATCCTATTTGTGCGATCAGCACACCACAACAACTGCGGCCCGAAAGCACTCGTTCACTGATACCGTACCAGCGCCATTGCTGACCGTTGTCTTCCTACTCTGCTGCTGTCCCCTGCAACATGGCAACTTCTCCGCAGGCACGCGCAGCATTCAGATGCTGTACCGTGCTGTGCTGTTCACGTTCGCGCCCACTTTCATCGAGCTGGTGTTTGTGGTGGGGCTGCTGGCCACCAAGTTCAGTCCTATGGTGGCGGTGCTGGTGGGAGGCACATTCGTGCTGTACGTGGCTTGGACCATCGCCATGACGCAGGTACGGCTTCGTGATTGGGTCCAGTGTGGGTCAGTGGCGGTACACAAGCTTGTTGTATGGGTCTATGGCTTTTGTTGTTGCCAAAGCGTGTTTGTGGTGGGGCTGCTGGCCACCAAGTTCAGCCCCATGGCGGCGGTGCTGGTGGGATGCACGTTTGTGCTGTACGTGGCCTGGACCATTGCCATGACGCAGGTACGGCATTCGCCTTTGTGATCGGGTTCAGTGTGGTACGGTGTGGCTCAGTGGTTGTACACAGCACGGCTTGTTGTATGGCTGTTGTTGCCGTAGGGTGTTTGTGGTGGGGCTGCTGGCCACCAAGTTCAGTCCAATGGTGGCGGTGCTGGTGGGAGGCACGTTCGTGCTGTATGTGGCTTGGACAATCGCCATGACACAGATAAGGCACCTGCTTGTGTGATTGGGTTCAGTGTGGTTCTGCGGTTGTATACAGCAAGCTTGTTGTATGGATGCTTTTGTTGCCGTAGCGCGGTTTGTGGTGGGGCTGCTGGCCACCAAGTTAAGTCCAATAGTGGCGGTGCTGGTGGGAGGCACGTTCGTGCTGTATGTGGCTTGGACAATCGCCATGACACAGATAAGGCACCTGCTTGTGTGATTGGGTTCAGTGTGGTTCTGCGGTTGTATACAGCAAGCTTGTTGTATGGATGCTTTTGTTGCCGTAGCGCGGTTTGTGGTGGGGCTGCTGGCCACCAAGTTAAGTCCAATAGTGGCGGTGCTGGTGGGAGGCACGTTTGTGCTGTATGTGGCCTGGACCATCGCCATGGCGCAGGTATGACAATGGTTTCTATGATTATGATAAGTGGTTTTGTGGTTGTACACAAGCTTGTTGTTTGGCTGTTGTTGTTGCCGTGGCACGGTTGAGTCGGGCTGCTGGCCACCAAGTTCAGCCCCATGGTGGCGGTGCTGGTGGGAGGCACGTTTGTGCTGTACGTGACCTGGACCATTGCCATGACGCAGGTAGGCGTTCGCTTGTGTGACTGGGTTAGTGTGGTTCAGTGGTCGTACACAGCAAGCGTGTTGTATGGCTGTTGTGTCGTATTTGTGGTGGGGCTGCTGGCCACCAAGTTCAGTCCAATGGTGGCGGTGCTGGTGGGAGGCACGTTTGTGCTGTACGTGGCCTGGACCATCGCCATGACGCAGGTAAGGCTTGTGCACCCCAGTTGGACAACCCAGAATGCATGCCTTCTTGACAAATTGTTGCCTTGCTGGAGCAGCTGAGTCACAGCTCCTGCTCACTGGAGTCATCTTTCCACTGCATTTGGCTGTAACTGCTTGCTTTTTTTGACTGCAGGCTGCGGTGGAGGTGCCCAAGCAGGTGAACCAGCTGGACAACCTGACCACTGACACCATCCAATGATAGATGATCTCTTCAATGCATTTGGCTGTCGCTGCTTGCCGTTTTCAAGTGCAGGCTGCGGTGGAGGTGCGCAAGCAGGTGAACCAGCTGGACGACAAATGCACTCACATTCATATGGTTTGCTGCTGCGTGTCTGCTGCTGTGCGTTTCATTTCTGCGCCTGCAGGCTGCTGTGGAGGTGCGCCGGCTGGTGCACCAGCTGGACGACAAGTGCACTGACATGTGTTTGCTGCTGCGTGTCTGCTGCTTTGTGCTCCATTTGCATGCATCTCTGCCCTGTGGGCTGCAGTGGAGGTGCGCAAGCAGGTGAACCAGCTGACGATTAGCTTCTACTCAACACGACAAGCGCACTCACATTCATGTGTTTGCTGCTTTATGTCTGCTGCTTTGACTGCAGGCTGCCGTGGAGGCGCGCAAGCAGGTGAACCAGCTGGCAACTTGACCACTGACGCCATCTATCCAATGCATTTGGCCGTCGCCCTTGCTGTTGTCGACTGCAGGCTGCCATGGAGGCGTGCAAGCAGGTGGCTGCAAGCAGCTGGACGACAAGCGCAATCACATGCGTATGTTTGCTGCTGTGTGTCTGCTGCTGTGTCCACTGCAGGCTGCGGTGGAGGTGCGCAAGCAACGTAAAGGAGCTGAGTATCAGCTTCTGCTCATGGTTTTTGTTCCCGCTCCCTGCCTTTGTTGACCGCAGGCTGCGGTGGAGGTGCGCAAGCAGGTGAACCAGCTGGACAACCTGACCACTCACTGACGCCGTCTATCAACTGCACTTGGCTGTTGCTGCTTGCCCTTCTGGACAGCAGTGGAGGTGCACAAGCGGGTGCAGCTCAGCGCAGTGCTGATTTTGTTCAATGACTGTATGTTGACTGAATTGTCGCGGCTTGCTTCCCGCTTCTGCCCTGCAGGCTGCGGTGGAGGTGCGCAAGCAAGTGAACCAGCTGGACAACCTGACCACCAGCAAGGCTGTCGACGCGCTGCTCAACGCAGAGACGGTGGCGCTCTTCAACAACAGGCAGCTCGAGGTGAGGCTGCAGCGCTGAACATCGTTTAGGGTTGAACCCTAAAGGTTCTGTAGTATTGTCAACACGTAACCCTATTTGGATGCAGAGACGGTGGCACTCTTCAACAACAGGCAGCTCGAGGTAAGGCGGCCAACACATACAGAGCATCGTATGCTTCTTAAGTTGTTTGTTTACAGTAGTTCACAATCATATGTAGCATACAGCACACGCACCAGCTTATTCACCTGGCTGTGCTGCTGCCGCTACAAGGACACTGGGCAGCTGTGCCAGCTGTATGTTGCTGCCAGTGCACGCTGCTTCAACATGGCTGTTGCAAGGGGCTTCTTGCCTTGTCTCTTATGTTTCGCAAGGATGAGCATGATAAGTTTTACAGTTTTCACCTGCGGGGACACTGGTCCAATGTGCAGCCTGATGTGCTGTATTTCTTAATGTCATCAGGGTATCACTGGCATGTTGTGGTCTCGTTGTGTGCACAGGTGAACCAGTACGGCCACTACCTGCGGGGAAACTGGTGTCATGTTCAAAATCCTGACGTGCTTCTGTTTGACGCCAGGGTATCTCTGACAGGTTGTGATCTTGATGTGTGTGCAGGTTAACCAGTACGACCACTATCTGCGGGGCTACCAGGCCGCAGCCATCCAGACGGAGCGACTATCAGCGCTGCTCAACGCAGGCCAGAGCGTCATCCTGTCAGCAGGTGCGGCAGCACTTCAGGGAGTTGTGTTTGGGGTAGTGGCATGAAGCTCTTGCCAGCTCTGCTGCTGAGCCCGGTGGGTGAGTTGCGCGTGTTAATCATTGAGCATGTGGGGTTGATGACAACATTCTGCAGCAGTTGCTGGGCTTGCATCCATTAGGAGCGGCTCTCAGCGCTGCTCAACGCAGGCCAGAGCGTCATACTGTCAGCAGGTGCGGCAGACATGCAGGAATCAATCTATCATGACCAACTCTTTATATAACATAAAAATTAAAATCATCAAACACAACAAAATAACATATAAAAAACAATCAAATTCAAGCTACCAAGCCGCAGCCATCCAGACGGAGCGGCTCTCAGCGCTGCTCAACGCAGGACAGAGCGTCATACTGTCAGCAGGTGCGGCAGACATGCAGGAATCAATCAGAATCAAATTGAAATGATTTGGGATGCAGCTGGTGCGGTGTGGGTATCTTTAAGCTTGTGAGCTGGGGTCATGGCAGCACTGCTGCTGAGCTCGGTGGAGTGAACTGCATATGCTGCTTACTGAGTATGTGCAGTCCATGGCAACAGACTACTGCAGCTGCGGTGCTTGCATTGTTTCGGTGACCGCTGTGCTGTATACCACTATGCTGGCCGCGTAGCACATGCACACTGCATACACTTCTCGCCTTTGGTGGCAGACGCTTTGGTGGCAGGCGCTGCTCTTGCAGCGTCCCTGCTCACAGGTTTGACAAGTGTATTGCAGCAGCGGCAGCCTGGTCATTATATTTACACTCAACCGCTTGTAGCGGCAACCCTGTCTGTGGTTGCCTTCCTGGTGTGTGTGCAGGCCTGACCTGTGTCATGGTAGCAGCAGTAATCGGCGGCCAGGGTGAGGCTGCAGTGGCAGCAGCAGCAGCATTTTGTGTTCTAACTATTCAACCGCTTGCTGCTGCCCTTCTTGTGTGTGTGCAGGCTTGACCTGTGTCATGGTAGCAGCAGTGATTGGTGGTCAGGGTGAGGCTGCAGTGGCAGCAGCAGCAGCAACAGGTGGCAGCATGATGGCATCAGCAGCATCTGCAATGATGGGCCGCGGCAGCGGCGCTGCTGCAGCAGCTGGCGCTGGTGCTGCTGGTGCTGGGTTTTCTGGGGCAGTAGCAAGCCCTGGTGATCTGGTGCTGCTGCAGGGGCTGCTGCTGCAGCTCTGGGGACCACTGCAGTGAGTTGGTACTGACTGCTTGGCCAGCGCCTTCATCTTGTTGTCACGTGTTGCTGGTGAATTTGGGCGAATGAGGCCGGAGTGTGCTGCACTTACTGGCACTTTATGCATGCCTGTTTGTGCAAGCTGTTATCAAGCATCGAGCATAGCTTGTAATGGGAGAATACATGTGGGTCCAGTCACCATCGTAGTCGGTATGAGCTACCCCAGATAAACACATTGCCAACACGTAACAGACAGAGATGAGAACAGCTGTAAACCATATTGCAGCGATGTTGATGAACGCAACGTCTCTCATGCTCTATGCTGATCTGCTGCAGGGGTCTGAGTCATCTATGGGCTAAGAAAGATGTGTATTTCCCTTTATGCCGTATGCTGCAGGTTCTTGGGTTGGTTCTATCGGGAGATCCGCCAGTCACTGGTTGATATGGAAGAGGTGAGAATAGGATGATACAAATTCCGAGTCCTTAGTTCTATATGCCGTCATGCATTGCACAAGCAGCAGGCTCAGCTATTGACTGCAACCGTTATTGGACGCTCTATGCACTGGGTCCAGTGCAGTACTACAGTAAGTGTGCAGCGCACTTGGTGCACCAAGCATGACTTGTGCTGGCACCGCAGCTAATGCTTGGAACAGCTTTTCCACTGCGATCGCACACTGCTAGGTGTGGTTGGCCTTCTGATCTTTGGTGTGTTGTGTTTGACTTGTGCTGCAGTTCTTTGACATCTTGAAGACCAAGAACAGCCTTCCAGACGGCACCACACCCCTGCCGGATGTACCACCTAGCCTAGCCGACAAACTGGCAGCAGCGACAGCAGCAACAGCAGCAGCCACTAGCAACGACCATAACGGCAGCAGCAGCCACAGCAGCAGCAGTCACGCTGCCGCTGCAGCAGCAGCAGCAGCAGCAGCAGTGAACGGCAGCAGTGCTGATAAGCAGTCTCTAGTAGAGGCAGCTCTCTTGCTGGATCAGCAGCAGCATCCGCAGCATCAGCGGTTGCTGCAGCAGCAGCACCACAACCTTGGATCTGCAGATCCAGATGGGCTGTATGGTAGAGCACCAGATCCAACGTTGAGCATTTCAGGGTTAGGTCTTGAAGTGGAGTTGGATGATGTCGTGTTTGGGTACCACCCTGAACGCCAGGTGGGTTTATTGACAATACCACATCACAGCAACACCAAGAGAGGACTAGACCTGAATGCAGCAAGCACAACTGAGTTTGGTCAACAGCTGCACGCTTGCCAGGATACCATTATCTACAACTGTCACGCCTTACATGTGCGCTTACATGTGCTAGAGTTTGTGGTTGTGGAATATGTCCTCTTTGGTGCAAAACTTGCGGTTTATATTGATGTACATGCATCGAATAACAAGCTATTGCGTCTGATCTGCCCGCAGGTGCTCAAGGGCGTGAGCTTCAAGGTGCTTCCTGGTGAGTCGGTGGCTGTGGTGGGGCCCTCAGGCAGCGGCAAGTCCACCATCCTCAAGCTGGCCACGCGCCTCTACGACGCAGGCTCAGGCATCGTAAAGGTGAGTAAACTGACGTCCGTGCAGTTTCCTCGTCAGTTGGAGACGGTTCTAGCGGTTGCCCGGCAGTTGTTTTGATCCAGCAGTTGTTTTGATAGCCGGATGACTGGTGCATGGGTTTGGTGCAAGTCCACCATCCTGAAGCTGGCCACACGCCTCTACGACGCAGGCTCAGGCATCGTGAAGGTGAGTGCAGCGTTGACATCTGTGCAGTGCGAATGGGGCTCTCAGCAGTTGGAGAGGGTCCTAGCGGTTCTCCAGCAGTTGTTTTGATGGTGGGATGACTGCTGTGTGGTTGTGGTCTGCTGTACTCTGTATCAATCTGATCTGGCAGGCGTTGGTCATGCCAGCTGTATTCAAAAGCCCCTGGTCTGCCAGCGCAAACAAACAGGAGCACCAGCCTAAGCATCGTGAACACGCTTGGGCTGTGTTGAGGTGCTGGTGTTCTGCTGCTTTTGGCTTGCTGACATTCACGGTCTTGTGTTTTGCATGCACCTGAAGGTGAATGGCGTCGATGTGCGGAACCTGCAGACGGCCAGCTTGCGCAGCAGTGTGGCAGTGTTCTGCTGCTTTTGGCTTGCTGACATTGCCGGTCTTGTGTGTCGCATGCACCTGCAGTGAATGGCGTTGATGTGCGGGACCTGCAGACGGCCAGCTTGCGCAGCAGTGTGAACACGTTCTGCTGCTTTTGTGTTTGGCTTGCTGACAGTGCCGGGCCTGTGTGTCACATTTCACTGCAGGTGAACGGCGTCGCCGTGCTGGACCTGCAGAAAGCCAGCCATCAGTGTGGCGGCAGTGCTGCTTTTGGCTTGCTGACATTGCTGGTGTTTTGTTTTGCGTCCCACTGCAGGTGAATGGCGTTGACGTGCGGGACCTGCAGACGGCCAGCTTGCGCAGCAGTGTGGCGGTGGTGCCGCAGGACACGGTGCTGTTCAACGACACCATCCTGCAGAACATCAGGTGAGGCGACTGGCAGCATGAACATTGGTGTGAACTTCTGCCTGGACGCACTGTGAAGTGTGAAACAGAAGTGTGAGCAGCACTGTGAACAGCAGTGTGGTGGTAGTACTGCAGGACACGGTGCTGTTCAACGACACCATCCTGCAGAACATCAGGTGAGGCGACTGGCAGCATGAACTAAAGATGGTTGGTGTGACCAGCAGTGTGGCAGTGGTGCCAAAGGAGGCGATGTGCTCAGTAGTTTTGTCAGCAAAATTGCCTGCTGTATCTGTCACGTCACAAGTTACAAGTTTCTACGCTCTTGTTAGAGAGCAGCAGGCAGGGCCGGAAGCATAAAACCTCGGTTATGCTCCGGGACTCCCGCGTACCCCATGATGCAGTGCCTGTCCCACCTATTGTACTCATCACCTTGCACGTATGGCAAGCCCAATGCCACAGACGAGGAAGTCATCGCAGCATCTCACATGGCACACCTCCACGAGGCCGTAGTGCAATGCAATTGGAAGGTCTCATTGCGCTTTGTTTTAGATATACCCCGTGTGCTCTGCTAGCCCTGTCAGCAACGTGACTCAAGTACCTGTTACCTCTGTGTGTGTGTTTCACCCAACTCATGCAGGTATGGCAAGCCCAATGCTACAGACGAGGAAGTCATCGCAGCATCCCGCATGGCACACCTCCACAAAGCCGTAGTACGCATGCCGGATGGCTATGCAACGATGGTCGGCGAGCGCGGCTTGAAGTTGAGCGGAGGCGAGAAGCAGCGAGTCGCCATCGCGCGAGCGTTCCTGCGGGCACCGCGGCTGCTGATTTGCGATGAGGCGACGAGTGCGCTGGACACTGCTACTGAAGCTTCGATCTTGGGGAGCCTCAATGAACTGGCACGGGTGAGTGGAGTGACACAGGGTTTTGGGCCCGTGTTCTAGGGTTTGAGATGGGAGGGCATTTCACCTGCCGTTCTGTTGCTCACATTGTGTAGGTTTGCTGTGCTGCAGCGCTGCACCAGCACTTGGGTGCTCACAGGCTGAGCACAGTGGCTGATTGCGACTGGACTGCCAACAGCCCTTCCTGCTGTTACTCATACCCTCTTCGGCTGCCTCCTGCTGCCTCCTGTGTTTGGTTGCAGGGCCGCACCAGCATCTTTGTTGCTCACCGGCTGAGCACAGTAGCAGGCTGCGACCGCATTCTAGTACTGAGCGAGGGCCGTTTAGTCGAACAAGGCAGCCATGCGCAGCTAATTGCTGCGGGTGGTGTGTACAAGGACATGTGGATGCGGCAGGCGGCTGAGGGCAGCAGCAATGCAGAGGCGAGCAGCGATGAGGAATCGGCTGAGGGGGAGCCATTGGACCCTCTGCCTGCTGCGCTCAGCAGGGGCAGGAAGGAGTGAGCATCCCAAGTGCCTGTGCTCATGTTGAACCATCATGATAAAGGCCCCTAGTACCGCTGGTACATAATGCGGGCTTCGATATCAGTTCTGGGATGGACCGCGCTGGTGGAGTTGTGATTCTCGTGTACAGTAGCCTGCATGTATGCAGGCATTGGTGCGGTTGGCATGTGCCGTTGGCAAGCGGCTTGTAAGCTCTGCTCAGTTTGAGCTGCAGAGGATGCAGTGCAGCAGCTGCCGCAGGTTGCGTTTTCTGGACACAGCTGTCATGTGTGTATGCACCACCATAGTGTACAGTGTACACACACACATGCTTTGCCATCTTGCACTTGTTCATTCCAGCAGAGCTCGCTGCTTGCGGGTTGGCAGTTGGGCGATAGCGTCAGTTGAGCATTCAAGGCTAGCGCTGTCTAATATCATTGATTTCGGGCTACCGCATCAGCTCTCATACTTTGCCCTTCTTGATATTATAGGCGCAGCGCTGCGCCGCTAGCGGCTGCAGTGTCGACAGGATACACATTATGTGCACATGCCTCTCTTCGTGGCGGTCGCTGCACAGCAGCTGCTTCATGCAGAGAGTGACTCTCTAGTGAGCTCAGTGAGCTGGTTGTACTGCCTGTGAGCTGGTTGTACTGCCTGTGGAACCTTGATAACTACCACAGTAGCTGCAGCGGTGCTACACGCTGCAAGTTGATGTCAGCACATCTTCATGCCTTGTAACAGTGTTACCTTGGACCCTCAGAGACGTACTATCCAAGCATAATCGGATGTACAGCCGTCACATTCGCTGTGAAGATAATTGTGCACAGCTGCGGCCCCAACACACAGACATAAAAACCTGCCTCAACCTCCGTTGAACCCTACTGATAGATCTATCAGTCTCGAGCGCCGTCGCCAAGGCTGCTGAGCAGTGCAATGGCTGTTTACAGAGAGGGAACAGCGTGCCCTGCTGCCTCTTGGCGCTACAGCTGCTCTGCGTGTATGCTGAACCTGAATGCCAGGTTGACATCATCTTCGGTATATGGCACCCACATCACCTGCAATGAAATCGCCAAATGGGCAGTTGCAGGGTTGTTACTTCAATGGCCATTCTCAGATCATTTGATGACATGCCAGTTGTTACTTCATGTTGTGCAGGAGCAGCAGCACATGCGGTGCACATGACAAGCAAACCGTAGCAGCACAAAAGCCTATTCATCATCTGGTTGCATGATGCAGCGATGGCACATGTACATCACCTCTGAAATGCACAGCACCCTTGGAACTCAAGGGCATGATCCAACCTTAGATTCTCGTTGAGATCAACACGCGGTATGTAGCGCTGCAACATTGCTGTCTTGACAGCCTGTTGCCAGGCAAACAGCTGACCCAGTACCATGAAGCATAACTGCCAAACACAGCTCTGCCACATCCACAGATCAACCTCTAGCTCTGTACCCCACACCACTCACGTAGTTTGTGCCCCAAATGTTGTTCATCAAGTTGAAATGCACGCCTTTATCCATCTCAGGAGGAAACAAGCCATTGGGGAAAGGCGTCGGGCTGCCGGGGCTGACCAGTGACGTGTCCCAGGTTTTCAGCTGCAGCAGCTCCTTGCTGTTTGCGCTGCGGACGCTAACGCCTGCCTCGCTGACTGCATGCATCGACTGGCTGCCGTTGATCATCACCTGCATTGAAATGGATATTTAGTGTTGACTAAGCAAGTGCCATTTTTGCGCTTGCTGGGTTTAGACATGCTCGGCTGCTGGCACACGCAACACTGAATGCTGGCAAAATGGCATCAGATGCCAAAGCAGCAACACGTAAGGGTCACAAGTGATGCGTCCCAGGTTTTGAGTTGCAGCAGCTCCTTGCTGTTTGCGCTGCGGACACCAACGCCTGCCTTGCTGACTGCATGCATTGACTGGCTGCCGTTGATCATCACCTGCAGTGAAATGTTATGTATTTGCGGTTGCACAAAGCCCTAACTCAGCATGTTACTTTTGCGTTTGCTGGGTTCGAACAGCCTGACTTTGGTACGATGTTCAGCGGTTTGTGTACCTTGCACTATGCTGTAATGTAAATTGTATTGCCGCCAGCTGGCCTGATCAACGGCAGCACACATCCAGTGCACTGCAGCGGAAGTCATCACGTGTGATGTGCTAAAGCACAGCATTGCCCACTTCCATAGGACTGATCAGGCTGCTGAGCTTATGCAGCCGCTAGCTGGCCTTATCAAGAGCAGCAGGCGCAGGCTGGAACGACAACCGCAGCGCCTCGCGGCGTCCTTACCTGCCTGCATGGTACTGTTTATGGCTGCCTAGCTTCTGCAGCCGCCACTGGCTGGCAGCTGGCCTGATCAACAGCAGCACACATCCAGTGCACAGCAGTGGAACTCATCACATGTGATGTATTGGATCAAACATTGCTCACCTCCATCGAGCTGATGTTGCTGCCGAGTTTATGCAGCCGCCAGCTGGCCTGATCAACAGCAGCAGGCGCCGGCTGGAACGACAGCCACAGCGCAGTGTGCATTGTGCTGCTATAAAAATGCTCATGCCATCTGCAGATGGTGACTGGAGCCACGTGTAACTGGTCTCTCTGTCATACAAAAGCTTACCTCCATTGGGCTTATCAGGCTGCCGAGTTTGTGCAGCCGCCAGCTGGTTTGATCAATTGCAGCAGGCGCCGGCTGGAACGACAGCCACAGCGCCTCAGGCAGCCGGGTGGGCCGCTTGCCGTGCCACACCACTGACACCTGCAGGTCACCTGGCGCTGCCTGGCTGCTGCTGCTTGGAATGGAACTGCTGCTGGGGCAGCTGCAAATTATAAAGTGGAGGCGGCGCAGCAAGTGTGAGGGTTAAAAAACCATTTCTTGGCTTGCAAGTTGCAGCACAAGAGCTATGTTAGAATGCAGTTCTCGACTCTTTGCTACATATGAGTTATAACTATTCATAAAAGACGACAGCCACAGCGCCTCAGGCACCCGCGTGGGCCGCTTGCCCTGCCACACCACTGACACTTCCAGGTCACCCGGCGCTGCGTGGCTGCTGTTTGTGGGAATGGGGCTGCTGCTGGGGCAGCTGCAAACGATTCAGTGATGACAGCATGTTGGGAGGGCATCGATATGTGAGGGTTGAACCATGGCTTGACTTGCAACACAAGAGCTTTGTCAGAATGCACAGCTCGAATGCTACATAGGAGCGCAAGTGTAATGTTATAACAAACGACAGCCACAGCGCCTCAGGCAGCCGCGTGGGACGCTTGCCCTGCCACACCACTGACACCTCCAGGTCACCCGGCGCTGCGTGGCTGCTGTTTGTGGGAATGGGGTTGCTGCTGGGGCAGCTGCAGATCAAAACGTTATAATCTGAATGTGCATCAATATGAAATTGTATATATAAGGGTTGTGGCAACTTGCATGGGTTGGCTGGATGGGGCTGCTGCTGGGGGAGCCGCAAATCATTATTTAATGACAGCATGTGGGCAGGGCATTGATATGTGAGGGTTCAACCATGGCTTGGCTGGCGACACCAGGAGTACTGCAAAGCAGAGTTAGAAGTGCTAATAACACAACATCAAAAGTATGACAACGCAGAGTAAAAAGTGCTGCTCAGACAAACACATGCTGCAGTTTGGAGGCACAGCACACATTTGGCAGCTCAACTAGCAGCAGCAGCAGCAGCAGCAACAGCTGCAGGAGCAGCAACATCACACATAGCACGCCCAGTCACCCACCTGATGATGGTCCACATGGTTGGAGGTGCGCCAACCTTCTCAACAAGCTCTTGTGGCAAGCTGTACAGAAGCGCAAGCTGCTGTAGCTCCTTTGCAGCACCACTGCTGCTGCTGCTGCTGGGGTCAGCAGCAGAAGGTGCAAAGGTCTCATACACCTCTTCAAGTTTGCCCTGCAAGTCAGTCAGCAAGGGATGCAGCAGCAGCAGGCAGTGTAGGTTGGTGTTCACGTGTTACGCTC
Source organism: Tetradesmus lagerheimii (assembly GCA_902809745.2). NCBI lineage: Eukaryota > Viridiplantae > Chlorophyta > Chlorophyceae > Sphaeropleales > Scenedesmaceae > Tetradesmus > Tetradesmus lagerheimii. The sequence goes on from CADDIJ020000065.1 coordinate 52,195, forward strand.
TGTTGCTGAAGCCACAGCTGCTATGTTGCCAGCACCAGTGCTCTTATGTCAGGCATGGTGCGCAAGCGCAGAATCATTATCAGTATGCCACGATGCGTGTACGCCGTAACCTGATTAGGCAAGCACTCACAGTGGCGCAACTGCACATGGGTGTTGCTGTCAAACTGCCTCACCACTGCTTCAACTTCCTTGTCCCAAGCTTTTGTGCTGTTCACTCTGCCGCTGAAGTCCTGCTCAAACCACCTGCAGCAGCATATCACAATTCGGATGTGATACTTTTGAAACAACGCCAGTTTCGAGTACTTGACAGGCTCATTGGGCAGCCACCTGATCCATTGACCAGCACAGGTGCAACAAATGCAGCTGCACATAGTGACAGGGCTACCAACTGCCTGAGGCTCGTGCAGTCCAGCAAACGCAGTGCCGTGAACGGCAACAAGATCAGCAACGTGGTTCACAACATGTTGCACAGGCTGCAGCCAGCGCAGCGCTCAACAGTTGGGCAGGATTTCATGGCAGCAGCACCAGAAGATGCGGGTGTATACAGTACAGCACATGTGGAAGCCAGCAGCTTTCGCTCACCAGGGCAGGGGTAGCTGCCAAGCGTAGTACTTCCAGATGACTTCGTATGACGCCTCACAGTAGGCGCTGTACCTGATCTGAGCCAGCACACCACCAGCGCTGCTGCTGCTGCCGGCTGCCCAGTCAGTGCCGTGTGTGCGCTGCTGACCGTACAGCTTCACTAGAGAGGTCAGCCCGCCTGCAGCACAACAGCAAGTACGTCATCCACTTTTGACATTCAAATAACAACAGCCGCATGACAATACACTGCAGCTGAACTTCAAGAAATTGATCGGGGGTTGAAGTCCTCAGGGGCCAGTGCCAAGCACCGCAGCAGATACCCTCAACATCCCATGTTACAGTGCTGAATTTTTTTAACAGTGCAACGGCTGCACCGTTGTGGTGGCCTTCACCTTGTGCTTCATCCAGTTCAAGCTGCCAGCTGCCACAAACGTACTGCCGCACACCAGCAGCCGGCCCCGTCTGATGCTGCTGTACACTAGCCGCAGCTTCATCCACTTCCCTGTTAGCTCTGTTCGGTTGCTGCTGAGGTGGCTGTTGCTGCAGTGAAATGTGATAGGGCCGCTGCCGCTGCTGCTGCTGCTGCTGCTGCTGACTTTCCCGCATGTGCTGCTGCTGCTGGCCCGCGATTTGTGGTGCTAAGTGCTGCAGGCTCCTGCTGGAGCTCGGCACTGCACCCTGAGAAGATTCAGCACCTTTTTGATCTAATAATGACTCCCCTATCTGGAGTCCTGCATTCTCTGCAACCTCTCCAATGCTGCTGCTGCTGCTGCCTGCTGTTGGTGTTAAACGATGCCTCACTGCGCCTGAGGCAAGCAGTGACTCGCTGCTGGTTGCTGCCAGCAGCTGCCTTTGTGCCACGTCAGCAGCATACAACAGCTGCACAGGATGACTTGCAGGAAGCGCCTGCAGCATACAACAGCTGCACAGGATGACTTGCAGGAAGCGCCTGCAGCATACAACAGCTGCACAGGATGACTTGCAGGAAGCGCCTGCAGCATTGAAGGAAGACAAAAAGGCAAATAACATGTGTTAAACCTGGCATTGATGCTATGGCTTTCCCCGCAACCGCTTCTACCAGTGCATTTGGATGTATTTCAAAGTTCCAGACTCCGCTGCTTTGCCCTTGAGCAGCTGGGCCGTATTTCGTGCACATTGCTGCAACCCTCTCACACCTGTAGCCCCCAAGGTATGTACGCAGCCTGCCTATCCCACGCGTGCAAGCAGCGAGCGTAGTTGGGGCAGGGGGCCTCTCTGAAAGGAACGCTGTCTGGAACGTCGAAGCCACTGCTCACAGCAGCAGCCCCTGCTACCGCTGCTGCTGCTGCTGCCGCTGCTGCATCAGGCGCTGCTGCTGCTGCTGCTGTAGGCGCGGCAGGTGCTTGCAGGGTAGTTGGTGTGCCACGATTCGCAGCCTTCTGGGGCAGGCATGCGTAGAAGTCTGTGTTGCTGTAGTTGACAAAGTCGTGCAACGTCTTCTTGATGTCAACACCCCTGAGCAGCAGCGTTCACATAATATAACACGTTATGACATGCTATCACATAAGATATGCAGTGGCTTCTTGATATGAACGTCCCTGCGGAGCAGCGTACACATCATATGATATGTTGTAACATAAGATATGCAGCGTCTTCTTGATGTCAACGCCCCTGTGGATCATACACGTCAGATTACATGCTGGAGCACTAGACATGCAGGAGTCGCGAGTTGGTGTTGCAACACACAAGGCTCTACAGAGGGGTCACATAGTTCTGCAGAGGTTGTCTGCTGTTGGTGACCCTGTGTACATCGCCCCAGCCAGCAGGTACTGTTGTTCTAGCAACAGAAGGCCAGGTGACGAGTTGAAGAACAACTTGTATGCAAGAAGCCGGCAGTAACAGAGCACTGAGGAAGAGCATACGCCACTGCACTTTTCGTGAGGAAGAGCTGCATCACTGCAAGGTTGTCTTTGTGACACAACTAGAAGCACGTGTCGCAGGCAGTGTTGCAGTGAACAAAGCAGGCAGCCCTGCTGTGCAGCAGCAGGGGGCAGGTGCACGTGTCGCTCACCAGGTGTGTTCTGGCACTTTGAGCAGCAGCCTGCTGAAGTTGAAGAAGGAGCCTCCCTGCAGCAGCAGCAGCAGCGTTAGAGGCAATGCATTCAGTGTCATATGACGTCTGAGAACATCCGTGTAGGGATGTGTGTGGTGAGATACAATGCTAAGCAATTACATCAGACGCCAGCGGCAGCATCAAAGACTTGTCAGCGAGGCAGGCATATGTGCTTTGCATCTGTTGCATCATACAGCAGGCTGCTTTTGCAGGGTGTAGCTCAGCTCGGACGCGCAGGCGGAATCGTCAATGCACGCTGCCCTGGCACGGCTGGCTGCTGCTGCTGCTGCCGCTGCACCAAGTACAATGCCACTGCCTGCAGCAATGGCACGACCCCAACGGTAGCTTACCTGGGATGGGCAGGCAGGGTCGTGAATGCATGCTGCCCTGGCCCTGCTGGCTGCCCTGAAGTTCGCTGCGATGAGTATGCAGCCGCTGGCATAGTATGCCATTCCCCTGGCAGCAGAGCAGCATCAGTAGCTTACCTGAGAGGGGGCAGCAGAGCAGCATCAGTAGCTTACCTGGGAGGGGGCAGCAGAGCAGCATCAGTAGCTTACCTGGGAGGGGGCAGCAGAGCAGCATCAGTAGCTTACCTGGGAGGGGGCAGCAGAGCAGCATCAGTACCTTACCTGAGAGGGGGCAGCAGAGCATCATCAGTAGCTTACCTGGGAGGGGGCAGCAGAGCAGCATCAGTAGCTTACCTGGGAAGGGCTGGCAGGGTTGTCGATGCACGCTGCCCTGGCGCGGCTGGCTGCTGCTGCTGCACCTCAAAACTACTGCCCTGATACATTCACTGGCTGTAGCAAGATCACAGCTCCAAGAGCATTTTACCTGGGATGGGCAGGCAGGGTCTTCAATGCACGCCGCCCTAGCCCTGCTGGCTGCCCTGAAGTTTGCCGTCTTGAGAGGATCTGACTGCACCCCAAACACCCAGGTGTCCCCAATCTCGCCTGCAGGAACAACAGCACAGCAGATACTGTGTATGGACTGAAGTTCTTGTAGATCTTTCAGACGCCATAGCCTTGTGGGGGTCCTTGACAGTGGGCCAGTTGGGCTGCTACGAACAACAGCAGCTGTACAGGAGCTGTGTGTATCACCTCAACTGTGTAGCACTGGACTTGTAGCCTGGCAGAGCTGATAATGCGCTGCTGTCAACTTGCAGTCATGCTGTCCGATTCCTCACCAGTCACAACAGTAAGGTTGAGTGTAGGCAGTGCATCCAGTACCGCATCCACAAAAGCATCAAAGCTGCTGGCTTTGATAACAACACTGTCATTGCTGCTGCTTCTGCTGCCCCTGCTGCTGCTGCCGCTGCTGCTGCCGCTGCCGCTGCTGCCTCGTTTGTTGTGTGCTCCCCACTCCTGCCGCAGCAGCTGGTAGATACGCAGCGGCTCCAGCACAGTCAGCGGGGGACCTGCCATGATTGGTTGGATAGAAAATAGCAACCAGACAAGACACACATATTGAGGTTGAACGAAAGCAACAAGACAAGACACACAGATTCCGGCTCAGACCTGCTGCCTCTTTTTCATTCCCATTGTGTGCACGGCATGTGGTTACGTACACTCCTTCCTACGCAGCGGCTCCAGCACAGTAAGCGGGGGACCTGCCAGTGATGTGACAGCGAGGAACAAGACAACGCACAAAATCAAGAATGGTGCTGTGTACATAGTTTTGAACACATGGTGTGCGCGGCATATGCATGTGCTTACATAAACATCCTGGCTGGTTTTGCCGGAACAGAGCTTGTACATCTGTAGTGGCTGCAGCACAATCAGCGGTGCACCTGCCACCGATGTTTTGTTATATAACAGCAAGATGACAAACAACAGCTAGCTTTAGGCTGCTCACATTCACCTTCATTGCATTCAACACAGAATGAAAAGTAACTACTGCAGATGAAGCCTGCTAACGCATCAAAATGCAATACAAAAGCACCACAATTGTCTACCTGCATTGGCACTTCTCCAAGCTGTGCAAAGCACGTGTCTGGGACAGGTGACCGGATGCACTGCTATTGAAGCCTGCCAACGCGTCAAATCTGACATGCAGAATAACATCTCAGCTGTACACATACCTGCATTGTCGTTTCTCCAAGCTGTGCACAGCACATGTTCAAGGCCGTGTGCCTGGATGCACTGCTCTGGAGGGTCCAGGTTGACTCCCCCGTGGATGCCTCCATAGCCACCTGGCCAGCAGCAGCAGCAGTGGCAGCAGCAGCAGCAGCCGCCGTCAGTGGGGCTGTTATATGCACTGCTCTGGAGGGTCCAGGTTGACTCCCCTGTGGATGCCTCCATAGCCACCTGGGCAGCAGCAGCAGCAGCCAGGAGGGCTGTCACATGCACTGCTCTGGCCGGTCCAGGTTGACTCCCCCGTGGACGCCTCCATAACCGCCTGGCCAGCAGCAGCAGCAGCAGTGGCGGCAGCAGCAGCAGCAACAGCAGCAGCAGTGGCAGCAGCCGAAGCAGCAGCGGCAGCAACGGCCGTCAGGAGGGCTGCACATGCACCTGCCAGTGGCTGGATTACCAAACCAAAAAGCGCGCGTGACTGGATTACGTAGGCTTGGCCAGATCACAACAGCCAGGCATAACCACTCTACTCAAAGTATGTGACGTTGCATACCTGGCCGCCAGAAAGCCAGCAGTTGTGTGCCTGATGCCTCATCCCGCCAAATGAACGGCGTGAACATCGGCACGCCAGGAGGGGCAGAACCTGCAGGGCATGCAAGTGCATGTTGGGATCAGATCATGTGGTCCTAGGCCTGGCAACAGGTCTTCATAAGCAAGCCGAACAGCAGTACCCTGGGTGGCAAGCATGTGTGGCGTAGGCAATATTTTGCTGATGGACAAGCACTTTGTTGACGAAACTACATGCAGTGCACATGCATATAGGCACAAACGACAAGGAGTTTCTGCAACATGTGAAGCTGGCATAGCCATGTGCGGATGGTGCAAGCTTACCAGGGTTCACTCCCACCAAAGACATGACGTTCAATGCACAGCCAGATAACAACTAACAGATTCTGCAATATATGTGGTTACGCATGTTATGAAGACTGGTGCAAGCGTACCAGGGTTCACTCCCACCGACACGGCCTTGATGCCCTTAGCTGCCAGGATTGGGATGACCGCACGTGTTAGGCCAGGCACATCACGCTGCACAGCAGCAGCAGCACCAGCAGCACCAGCAGCAGCAGCAGCAGCAAAAGCAGAGAATGTGGTTACACATCAACACACCAGTTTGGGTTTCAACGCCAAACCACATGCCCAGGTGATGCACAAGCACAACAGGTGGCCAAGTACAGTTCAATGCAAACTTGGGGAGCAGCTGCTCACCAGGAAGATGGTGTGCTTGCGTCCAAAGCTAAAGTGCCGGCCCAACTCATGCACAACGAACCAGTAGGTTGGCATGCCAAGTACGCATTCAATGATGTGCAAACATGTGACGCACTGCTTACCGGGAAGATGGTGTCCTTGGGTCCAAAGCCGAAGCGCCTGATCAAGTCATGCACAGCCTTCCAAACCACCTGGGGCGCCAACTACAACCGCTGCAATAATGCGACGCAGCTGCTCACCAGGAAGATGGTGCGCTTGGTTTCAAAGCCAAAGCACCTGTCCAAGTCATGCACAGGCCTTGCGGCGAATGATGTGCCGGCTCCTGAACTAGTGTTGTGCGCAAGCTCGCCAGGATGATGGTGTGCTTGTTTTCAACGACAAACCCCATGTCCAGGTTGATGCACAAGCACAGCAGGTGTGCCAAACACAGTCCAATATATACGTGTGGTGCAAATTGCTCCAAGGTGTACGCGTGGAGCAGCTGCTCACTAGGAAGATGGTGTGCTTGGGTTCAACTCCGAAGCGCCTGCCCAGGTGATGCGCAACTCTGCAAACCACCTGGGGCGCCAACTACAAAGATCACTGCAAACATGTGGTGCAGGTGCTCACCAGTAAGATGGTGTGTTTGGGTTCAAAGCCGAAGCGCCTGTCCAAGTCATGCACAAACAACCAGTTGACTGGCATGCCCAGTGCGTGCTCAATGTGCACTTGTGGTGCAGAGCCTTACCAGGAAGATGGTGAGCTCTGGGGTTCAATCCCGCAGCGCCTGTCCAGGTCATGCACAACTCCGAAACCACCTGGGGCGCCAGCTACAAAACCACTGCAAAAATGTTACGCAGGTGCTCACCAGGAAGATGGTGTGCTTGGGCTCAAAGCCGAAGCGCCTGTCCAGGTCATGCACCAGGTCCACAGAGAATTGGTGTGCCAAAAATTCATGCAATGTCACACGTGTGGTGCAGATGGTCACCATCATTATCGTGTTTCCCATGCAAGCTCCAGCAACAACGCCATCGGCCACGCGCCCCACAGGAGCCATTCTATTTGCAACATTTGCTTGCACATCCCAAGCTTGCACAAGAATCTCAGCATTGCTACAGCTGCTCACCAAGAAGATGGTGTGCTTGGGCGCAAAGCCGAAGCGCCTGTCCAGGTCATGCACCAGGTCCACAGAGAACTGCAGCAGCGATGGGTCGTAGAACTCGTACTGTGCATTGTGTGGGTGCGCATGCCACGTGATGACACCTGCACAGCACGCAGCACACAGCATGCATCCTGAGTCACTTCTGTTCGCTGGTTGTAGATGCACAATGCATCACAGCAAGTGTTGTACCGGCCATGGTGATGGCACCTGCACAGCACACAGCACGCAGCCTGCGTCATTGCCTGTTTCCTGGCTGTAGATCCAAGATGCACCACAGCAAAGTGTTGTACTGCCCGAGGGCACCTGCGAAGCACACAGCACGCAGCATGTAGAGCTTGGGAGCGCATCACTCTTCTTCACGCTGCATCGCCAAGCGACATCACATCTGAATGACATCAAAGGACATGCGCAACATGCAGCCATGCGACCAAGCACTCAGCCCCCGCATGCAGATTCATAATGTCAACAGCATATGTTACATAACATTATAACAGTGTTACATGCCCTGCAGCGCACCTGACTTTATGCCCTGCAGCACCTTGGCTTTTTTGAATGGCCCAGGGCACTGCAGGCCCATGCCAAGCGGGCAGTCCAAGAATAGCGACAGTAGAAAGGCGTGTGTGGTGAACACATACTTGTCTCCGTAAGGGCTCACGCGTTGCATCCACGCTGCATTGTCGACCTGTGGGTGGCCAGTTTGGGGTACGGCGGGAGGGGCAGGAGGCAGCAATGTGTTTCTTAGGCAGCGCTGTTCAGCAGCTTTCGACAGGAAACAGTGCGTAGAGACGGGCGGGGCGGCACTGTTAGGCAGCCAACAATAGATGTCGATTGAAGCAGGTGCAGCTGCACAGGGACAGTGTGTGACAGCAAATATGTAACCCTCTGCACGCGCACTTCAAGCACAGCCTGTTGTTAAACCTGCAGTGGGCGGCATAGCAGCGACATTGCTGCCTGCGTTCCCCTGCTGTTGCTGCTCCTGTTGGTGCTGGCAAGCGATTGCGCCTGCGATTGCGCCTGCAGCAAGCGCACTCACTGCAAGTGGCAGGTATCTGTTGAAGTACATGTTGAGTACGTTGCTGTCGTAGCCGGTGTAGGGCTCAATGTTATCAAACCCTGGAAGCAGCAGAGTAACACATTGTTAACAACACAAGGTTTGGGCATGCCAAGTGCATTGGCCTTTGCAACAGGCAGCAGTGACACAGCATCGCAGCTGCACGAATAGCTGGTTTGCTATCTGCTGGCAGAAGTGGGCAAGTAGTGGTGTATGCGACATGCGCTGCTGTGATGCTGCAGCATTGTGGAACTTGTGCCGGGGCAGTAGCCTGCCAACGGAACGTACCTATGTCCTGCAGACACAGAGGTGGACAATTTACGAAATGGCAATTGTTATTTATGGACTGAGTGTGACGGCAGTCTGATAACCATGCTTGTGGTGCCAGACTTACAAAGTGATTGGAGAAAACCACATGAACTGTCTTCCTTGCTGCCGCAATGCTGCTACTCAGGCAAGCAAGGGCCAGCATACACGTGGTGAGCGTAGGCAACATGCTGACTGTGATCTTCAGTAGCTGTCCCTTAACATCACGGTTGATCATAGCACATGATGCTGTGCTGGCACAGAGGCAGCAGGTTTCTCCGCAAGATCCGCGCCTGCGCGGGGCTAAGCGACTGCGAATAAGTCCGTTGTGGTCCAGTGTGCGTTTGTGCAGGACCAGCACGAACGTCACGGCAATCCGCTCATCAAGAACCCTAGGCAAATCAAATGGTAGATGTCCATACAGTACGGTCACACCCGCACCTCTTGCCGTGAGAAAGTTTTCAAGTAAGCAACTAAATATGTTTTGAGCGCACTAACATGCGACAACATGCAGGGAACCGGGGCAGCAGACCCTATCTTGGAGGAGAAGCCTCAGAAGCGAGCAAAGCATGTATGTGTAGCTGATTACGATATGTTTGGTGAAAAATATGTTACTGGTCATCCCTAGAACGTCACCTCACGTAGCAGCAGGAGGCAGCTTGACACACCTTGATGCAGCTGCTGCGCTGTCCACTCTGGCACAAGCTTGAAATCATGTCTCGCATTTCTGCAGCTGGCAACATGCCTCAGAAATTTTGTAAGAGAGTTCCAGCAGCCTGCTGGAGCCACGGTACAAGGCAAAGCAGCAGGCAAGGCAGGCAAAGCTGCAGGCAGCAAAGCCACAGCAGTACAAGGCAAGACAGCAAAGCAAGCTGCAGCAGGCAAAGGAGCAAAGGCTGGGAAGGCAGCTAAGGACCCAAAGGTAAGCTGACCAGCAGTTCCACGCATATCCTGCAAGCTCATATTCATTGATTTCAGGTTCATCACAGTCAAAGGCGTTGGCATCAGGCCACAGCAACAGCAATGAAGCAAGCTTGCCAATCCGTGCTGACTGTTGTAGGCTCAAGCATGGGAGACGATGTTGCTGCAACTAGACGAGCTGGTCAACAAAAGCAAGAGGTGATGCATGGTGCCAGCTCTGCAGCAGTAAGCAAACGTCGCAGGTTCCATAGCTAGGTCGCACCGCATGCAGTGCATATGGTGAGCACCACCACCAGCAGCTCGGCATGAACTTTGACAGGTCTTGAACAAAGCATAACTGCTGCTGCAGGTGCAACTTGGAGGACATGTACAGAGCAGTGGCAAGTTTGGACTGCTTGGAACAGCAGGTAGGGCCGAGAGGGGCAATAGCAGCCACCAAACCATCATATACTATTAGTGATTGGCCACATGAGGGTTTGATTGTCATCCAACCTGCACGCGTTGCACAGCATCATGCAGAGCAGCTTGTACCAGCTATCGCAAAACAAAACAAAACAGTTGCTTGCAACAACTACACAGCAGCACAGCAGCACACGCCTTTGCTGCTGCTAGACGGCCCCTGCATAGGTGGTCATGCTTCCCTTCTCTGCCGCTGATGTTGCAGGCGCTTGCCAACATCATTGCTACAGCTAGCGCAAAGCTACTGCCCGAGAAGCAGATGAACGAGGCAGCGCTCGCCGTCAAGCACACGCTCTTTGCAGCAGCAGCTGCACACAGCTACAGGCAGCAGCAGGTGAGCAAGCGTGCACGCGCTAGGGTAGATTAGCAGCCGCCTGGACTCAGGCTGTTGGTTGGTATCACGCGGCGTGCAGCTCACTTAATTTAGAGCATCGGCGTTGGCTGCTTGCAGCATAAAGAACAGCAGCTGAGGTTGCTCAAATACGGGTGCCGTACACTCATCCAATGGCTCAGCTGCAGACCCAACCACGCAGCTGAAGCAGCAAGTAGGCCTGCCAGCAAACTGCAATTGCTGAAGTCATGTACATGACTGGTAGTGCTTAGGCAGCTGCAGTCCCAACCACGCAGCTGAAGTATCAAGTAGGCCTGCCAGCACACTGCATCGGCAATGTAAACCTCTCATGACACTGTAGGTGCCAGATGCCAGCAGGGCCACTGCGGAGGCATTCAGGCAGCGGGGACTGCCAGCAGACTGCGCTCTGGAAGCAGGTAGGCACACATGAATAGCAGTTTGTGGCACTGATGCGATGTGCTGTGTGCTGTGTGCAACAAAACATCCACAACTCTGCGGGCCTGAATCTTTGTGGCATCTGCATTGCTGTAAGAGCAGCAGCACTAGCAGGGCAGCAAGCGAGCAAGCAGAGACATCCGACCCCTGGTGTCTCTTGATGGAGGGCTGCGCACCCATTGCTGTGATGTCTGGGTGCTGTGCAGGTTTCCGCGTGGGTCAGCTGCTGCGTGCTGGCTACAGCACAGCTGAGCTGGTGCAGAGCAGCAGCCCAGAGCTACGGCACCTGAGAGCAGCAGGCATCAGGTGACTGCAGTGCACCTGTCCAGCTGCATACACACGACAGCTGCCGTGCAGCTTGTACTTGCTGACATTGCAGAGCCGATACAGCACATCATCTTGCAGCCTTGCATGCTTGAGCAACCTTGCATGCGTGCGCAGCCTTGCATGCAGGGCTAAGGTGTCTCTGCATGTTTTTCTGCTAGAGTGCTGCTGCTTTTTCACAGCACATCAACTTGATACTTGCTGTACCCAGAGCACTGCAGCCTGAGATAGTCGAAGCACAATCACTACTTTTAGCTTCACACATCACGATGCACCTACCCCTTGACACATTGGTTGTCTGCTGCACCGATTGCAGCGTGCAAGATCTATACAGCAACCTGGCTCCAGAAGCAGCAGCCAGCCTCTCAGGTGTGGCTGGCGCAGCGCAGCTCAAACAGGCCGGCTACACTGCACTCGCAGTGCAAGCTGGCGCACCTGACGGCGCAATCAGCATGTGGAATCTGAAGCTAGCAGGGTATCTCCCGGGTGGGGTGGCAGGTACAGCAGGTGTCGGCAGCAGCAACGGGGAAAGGCACAGATCCAGGAGCCGAAGCTTCAACGGGGGCTCAGCAGCGGCAGCAGCAAGCACTGGCAGTGCACAGCAGCAGCCTGCAAGCGGGGACGCTGGCGGTCAAAACGCATGCGGTCAGATACAGCAGCAGCAGCAGCAGCAGCAGCTGTTGCGTGCTGATGCGCCTGGTGATGTGGAGTACTTTAGGCAGCAGGTGAAGCCGCTGATGCAGATGCAGCCCGACAACGACCTGCCCCACCTGCTGATAGGCACCAAGGTAATCGCCTCTCTCATGAGAGCCGCTGTTGGCTGATATATATTGGTTGTCTTGAGCCCCATGCTACTCTACTGATCATAATGGAGTGGTGCTTCTGCAGACAGTGCGGCTGTGAAAAATTGCCTGATCTGCTGACATCACTGTCAGCGCTGTGAGAGACCCCTGCACTTGTATAACCCACCAAGGCTCCAAGAAGAGTGCGGTGCATTTTGTGTGCCCAGCTGGCCACAGTCTTTGTAGTAAAAAACAGAACGACGGAGTCAACGCCTTCTGCTACTGCTGCTGCTGCCTGCAGGACAAGCTGGTGCTTGCAGGAAAAGCAGACGCTGCAGAGGAGCCGATCGCGACAGTCATGCTGGCGGCAAACCCAGTCAAGCTGGCGCAGCAGCGCAAAAAGTCCGCCAATGGAGGCATTACAGTTGCACCTGCTACTGCGGGTGGTGGGATGTCTGGTAGCAGCACTGCTGCTGGAGGATCGGTTACGCTGCAGCTGCCAGCAAGTCCTGCTGGTGGCTGCGCTGCTTCGCGTGTGAAGCAGGGCATGGAGAAGCAGCAGACCAGCAGGCTGCGCACTGCATCGCGTGAGACAGCTGACTGAGATGTGGGTGCATGAGTACAGGGGCCAGCAAGGTTGCATCAGGACAGCAAGCTTGTATGATGGCATAGTAAGTCGAGCAGACCTGCAGGCTGGCAGGTGACTGGGTGACGTGCTTGGCTATGGCAGTGTGCGCAGCTCGACTGTTCTTGACACCTCTGAATTCTGCTGTTGTTACTTCGCCAGAGAACAGTGGCGTACCTGGCGTTGCAATGGCGTGTTGCAATGGCGCGCAGGATGGTCCATGGTTTCTGTATACACTGTGCTGCAGCATTGTCCATGAGTTGTGACTGACACCAAAATCAAAAGCCACAGCGAATGCGATGAAGTTTGCTGGGCATTTATGCTCCCAGGCACGCTGTCCTTCTGGCCAACCCCAAGGCAGCAAGCCATGCGCTTGAGGACGGCTTGAGGTACTCAAAGTTCTATACGTATGCAGAATAAGAGTATTCAGGCCTATAGCAGCGAGAACACTGTGCCCGAGCTCTTGACGTGTTATGTGAAGCAGGTCTCAGCGGCGGCACTTGCTGTACTTCTCCGCTCCCTGCGCCTGCATCTCCCTCTTTGCGATTGAGGAAGGCACAGGCCTGGCCTCTGCTGAGATCGTGAACATGCAGATTTTCGTCAAGACAGGCAAGTGCGGGCGGTGTTCAGAAACGCGCTGAAAGTGCACAAGCAGGCATGGTTATTCCCTGTTTTTTATCTATGCATGTCGCAGTGCGGGACCTCTGCTGGCTCGCGGGCGCAGAACAGCAGCACTGAACACACCGCCTTCCCTCTGCTGTGCTTGCTGTATTGCAGGGCAGACCCACCTCTTTGAGGTGGGGCCCAATGCCACCGTTGCTGATGTGAAGGACCTGGTGCAGGCCCGCGAGGGTGAGTGTGCGCAGCAGCAGCAACCACAGCAGCGGCAGCAGTAGCAGTAGCAGTGGATCGAGGAGAAGATAGCAGCAGCCGCACATGGAGTTGCTAGCTTGGTGATTGAAGAGGCCGCAGGAGTATGAGGAGCTCTGTATGTTGTAACGAGCAGATGGCAAGATGCAGCTGCTTGAGCAGCGGCAGCTTAGTTGGCCCAGCAGCGCTGCGGCTTGGTGGCATATCATCAGCTGGCACAGCAGCGCTGTATCAAGCACAGGCGCGCCGTTTGGTGGCTGCATCAGCAAGGGACGCGGATAGCAGTTGGTTTCAGGCATTATCTGAAGCAGCAGCTCTCTTCCAGGTTTTCAGCAGTGCTGCAGCAGCACATGTTACACACTGCCACTGGAGCAGCCTCTGATCAGCACTCGCTAGGGATGCGCACACCGCGTCATATGCATTGTGTCAAGTGATCTGTGGGTGCATGATAACATGTGCAGCTCAAAACTTGCATCCCCTGTGTTCACTCGTCGCGTGCCTCACTCCTGCTGCCTGCTGCCGCAGGCGTTGCTGCCGAGGACGTGTACGCCGTGTTCAACGGCAAGCCCCTGGCTGATGCTGAGCTGCTGAGCCTGGCTGGCGTGGAGGAGGAGCAGACCCTGTACATCCTGGGCAGGTGAGGCAGAAATAGGCTGCAGCTGCTGTATGTTATGCAAATGCTGCATGTAGCAGTGTTGGTGGTGTGAGCGCGGCCAGGATCCATGCTGCTGTGGAGGAGGAGCTGACCCTGTACATCCTGGGCAGGTGGGCGCAGGGTTTGGTTGTGACAGGGATTATGGCAGGGATCAGCACTGTGATGTGGTATATCCGTATGCACTGCATCATTTAGCATCTTGCATGTTTTTGTGGAGGAGGAGCAGACGCTGTACATCCTGGGCAGGTGAGCGCATGCTGGTTGGTGGCAACTGCTGTGCGTTTGGAAATGTTGTAAGTAGCAGTGCCAGTGGGTTGAGCTTTGTTCAGGATCCAGCATGTGGCTGAGGAGGAGCAGACCCTGTACATCCTGGGCAGGTGAGAGCAGGGGTTGGTTTTGACGGGGATCAGCACTGCCATATGTGTATGCACTGCGTTGTTCAGCATTTCGCATGTTGCCGTGGAGGAGGAGCGGATCTCGTACATCCTGGGCAGCTGAGCGCAGGGGCTGGTTGCAACGGAGTGTAGAGTATCAGAGATGCTGGCATGGCTCTAGACGTGGCGACTTATTATCCGCGATGCTGTGGCCTTTCATCTGCGCGCAGGCTGCTGGGTGGTGGCAAGAAGCGTAAGAAGAAGACCTACACCAAGCCCAAGAAGCAGAAGCACAAGCACAAGAAGATCAAGCTCAGGGTGCTCAAGTTCTACAAGGTGGACGACTCCGGCAAGGTGTCCCGCCTGAGGAAGCAGTGCCCCCAGTGCGGCCCCGGCATCTTCATGGCCACACACTTTGACCGCGTGTACTGCGGCAAGTGCGCCACCACCTACCTGGTGGAGCAGGAGGCCAAGGGCAAGGGCAAGGGCAAGAAGTAAAGCAGCAACAGCAGTTTGACCTGAGTTTGACCATGTTTGACCAAGTTTGACTCGGTCAAAGTGGGTGAACAGTTGCCTGCGGTGCCTCTTGGCGCTGCCGCAGTTAGCAGTAGTTGTGCTCAGGTTTGCACTTGAGAGAAGTGATTGCTGTTGCTGCGGTGGCGCGGTGCTGCTGCCATGTTGGTGAACGAGTTGCTTAGGTGATTTGTAAGCTGACGTTGGTCTCTGAGGAATCACACCTGTTCTCTTCTGCACAGGGGAAAAGGTTTTGCATGTGGCGGCTGAAGCGGGCCCCAGGCTCCAGGCAGGAGGGGGACGTACCTGCCAGGCTGGCAGTCCTTTTTAAATGTAAGCTGCATGCACAGATCGGCGATCGGGAAGCTCCAGGTGCTGCTGATGGCAAAATGTGGGGCCTTGTGATGGCGCAGCTTGACCACCGAGTTTTGTGGCCTTCTTGTCACGTTCTCGGGAGCTGGCAGATGCTGGTAGGTCCACTCTCCCGGCAGCTGTATCTGCTTGCAAGGACAGCGTACGTATGTGCATGTATATTCACACTCAGATTTGACAATGAGGACTCACCGTGAACACGATTATTCCTGACCGTTCCTGCAACGACTGCAACGAGCGCGATGCAGCCTGGTCAAGCGGGTAAGTTCCGCCTTTCGTTAGGCATTCGACGAATTGATAGTTCATGTCTTCTCCAGGGCGACCGCAGCTGCAGTTCTGGCACACAAGTGTGAGACAGCAGCAAGGAAACTGGCCTGCTGTGCTGAAACAACTCTGCATATGCAGGTCCTTCGGGGCACCCGCATGCATATGGATATCCTCCTCAAGCAGCGGATGGCAAACAGAACGGCTTCGACGGCGTGGGCTGGCAGCAGCAGCAACAGCCCTATGGACAGCAGCAGTTTGCACAGCAGGCTCAATATGGATATGCTGGCAATCAGCAGCCCCCTCAGGCTGCTCCGTATCCGCCACAGGGTGGTTATGGGTATCAGCAGCAGCCACCACCTGCAGCAGCTGCCATGCCCCCGCCGGGCCGCTCTCCAAGTGCAAATTTGGGAGGCTCATATGTGGTGAGCATCAGCAGTGTCTCCAACATGGGAATCAGCTGCAACATTGCACTTGATATTAAACAGAAACCCACAGCAGCTGTTGCAGGACAGCAGCCTGGATGCATCTGGTCAGCCAGACTGCAGTAAGCGACATGCACACTGCAGGTTCCCTGCCATGCAATTCAGATTCTTCTGTTTCGCTGCATCAACACCTAGCAGCATTTGTTCAGTGCACTGCGTGCCAGTGCGTGACCTAGATTGCTGTTCTGCTCATTCGCCTGTTGATTTTACATGTGCTTGTGTGGCCGCAGGTCAACGTTGACCCTGACACAGCCACCTCCATGCAGTTTGCTGAGGTGGCAGTGCGCAACGGCTTCGTCAGGAAGGTGAGCAGCGGCAGCAGCAGAGGCGGCAGCCAAGGCAGCAGCAGCAGCAGCAGTAGCTGAGGCGGGGAGCAGCAGCAACTATTAGTCACCAGCAGTCTGCTGCAGGCTTGGTGCCACCAGCAGTGATTGTCTGTGCACTAGCAGCGGCGGCAGCCGTCTGTAGGCCAGTGCTGTGCGGTGCCTCTGTCAATGCCTGGCACAGCTACCAGACATTTGTAAAAAGCACTACAAGTTTTTTTTGGGTTCTACTACCCAGCCCTATAACACCACTCACTACTGTGTCCTGCGACATCTGGATTGCAAATCTACCTCTAACACCGCCAGTTGCCAGTGTGCAGCATTGACCAGCTTCTCTACCACATAGATCACAACCTCAGACAATGGCCACGCTGACGCCTTTGCATCGCTATTGACGGGATGTTGCGTCATGTGCCTTGCTGCTGCAGGTGTTTGGCATCGTGGCGATCCAGCTGCTGATCACTGTGGGCTTTGCATGCGTCTGCCTCTTCGTGCCTGAAGTCAAGGTGAGACTTCCGCCATCCAGAAATACACGTATTGATAAATACACAACAAAGCAACTCTGTCATTCCAAGTGAGCAGCAGCCAGCAGCAGCAGCAGCAGCCAGCAAGATGATCAGGTTGGTACATACATGCAGGCGACAGCAGTGCAGGCCTTGATTCTAGGTGAGCTAGCAGCAGCAGTCGGCAGCAGTCAGCAGCAGCAGCAGCAGCAGCGACAGCAGCCAGTATGTGCGCACCAACAGATGGCCCTTCTGGACAGCATGGGGCCTGGCAATTGGGCTGATGCTGGTGCTGCTGCTGGTGCTGGTGCTGCTGATGCTGATGCTGCACCTACTTTACTTCCAGGGCTACGTGCATACCAACAGATGGCCCTTCTGCACAGCATGGGGCCTGGCAATTGGGCTGATGCTGGTGCTGCTGCTGTCGATGATGCTTCTGCTTCTGCTGCTGCTGCTGCTGCTGCACATACTCTGATTACAGGGCTACGTGCGCACCAACAGATGGCCTTTCTGGACGGCTTGGGGCCTTGCAATTGGGCTGATGCTGGTGCTGGCGTGTGTGGAGAAGGCGCGGCGCGTGTACCCGATGAACATGCTGCTGCTGGGCGCATTCACAGTGGCGCAAGCGTTCCTTGTTGGCATGATCTCGGCATACTACAACATAGAGGTGCGAATGTACATGTATGCTGCTGTGCGGTTGTTGGCGCAGCTTGGCAGCTGTGCAAGAACCTCTATAGCATTGCAGTTGCAGGTGCTTCTGTGTGTGCACGTTAGTACGTCAGGAACCTAATCAGTATCCCAGTGTTCAATTGAACAACACGCGCCTGCCGTTGTACACTGCTGCTGTGCTGTGCCGTGCTGAGCTGTGCTGCTGAGCTGCCTGAGCTGTTGTGCTGGGATTCTGTGCTGTGCTGTGCCCGCCCCGCAGGCTGTCCTGCTGGCGTTCCTGGTGACAGCAGTAGCAGTAACCTGCATCACCATCTTTGCCATCAACACTAAGATAGACGTCACGCGATGGGGCACGCTGCTGCTTGTCGGTCTCGTGGCGTTCATCGTGCTGCTGCTGGTGGGCATGTTCTGGGTCAACCGGATCATGTACCTCGTCATTGCGGGCTTCGCGTGCCTGCTGTTCAGCGCGTACCTGCTCTACGATATACAGGTGGGACTGAGAGCTTGGGTTTTGTGATGTGTGCTTAGGGTTTACGGGGTGCAGGGGTTCATCAGTAGGGTGTATGCCATTGATCTTCTGACAGTGCCACAGCCGTATACGCACTACGCAGTGAATTAGCAGTGCGACTTGCTGCTGGTCAGCAGGAGTGAAGTTGAACACTGTCACACTTTAGAGCATCACTCTTATTTCAGCCAGCTAGTGGGTCCAGCCAGTAGAAAGCATGCCGCCTGGCGACCTCTTGTTGTGACAGCAAAACACTTCTGAGCGTGCTGCTATTGGGTCCGTCTTACTTCAGTAGGCCCGCAGCTGTTGTTGCGTGTCGCTTACATGGTGCTGAATGTGATGTTATTGGCCCTGTGTTGACGAGCTTTCTGCTGCTGTGATCTGCGTACGCTGCTTGCTGCTGTCATCATCTGCTGCTGCAGCTGGTGATGGGTGGCCGCTACTACAGCATCAGCCCGGATGAGTACGTGTTTGCAGCGCTCAACATCTACCTGGTGAGCTGACTCAGAACGACAATGTGGCGGCAGCCTTGCTCAGGAAAAGTGCTGCCTGCAGTGTTGTTGTGTTCAAAGCAGCGGCAGCTCCAGTGGATGTGCTCTACAATATGAACAGTTGCGTGCTACTTACCTCGTGTTACATGTCACGTCAGTCACGATTAGTTTTTGAGTCAAGCAAGCAGCGCAAGCATGCAGCATCTTGTCTGTTTTTGACCCTAGTGCTGCCTTTCGCTGCTGCTGCTGTTGGTGTTTGCAGGATATCATCAATCTGTTCCTCTGGATCTTGACCATCATTGGACTAGCAGGCGGCAACAACAACTAACAAGCCAAACAGCTATCTGGTACCCAAAGCGGCGCAGTGCATTTGTTGCTGCCATTTGATGAGCTGGGTGTGGACTCTACTGGCTGCAATGAACCATCAGGATTGAAACATACAAGACAGCACACGCTGGTGTGTTACGGCTGCGCATCACAGCCTGTCTGGCAGTTGGAAGGGCATTGAATTGAGGTGTTATGTTATGTGTTATTTTTGTGTCCTCAGTTTGGATTGACAGTTACTTGTGGCACAGCAAGCCTCTGACTTGTCCTGCAGGGACGACTGCAATTGCAAGTTGCAAAATGGCACCGCATGCTATGCTGTGCTGCTGCTCAGGGCTGTTCTGTGGTTGCAGTTTCGTGGTCACGCTCTTACTATAAGAGGTCACTATGACGTGGTGGCTATCGCGCTATTGTTTACAGTGCTGCAGCGTGCTGGCCGCTAGTCTGGCCATGGTTTGGATTGACAGAACGGATATATGTGGCTTCATCTTTGCAGGCATATTTGTTCCGCTGTGGACCTTGCTGGCGTATCTAACGCCTGCTCTTTCATTCTTTTGCTGGGCGGCATTGGGAAAGGTGCCCCAAGTTGTGCAATTGCGAGTCCGCTCCTTCGATTTTTTGCTGTGCAAAGTGTTGACGCACCCGGCGCAGTGTATAGCCTGGTCTTCTCATGCCTGGCTGCGGCCGTGGCAGTTTACTCTGTGCCCGCAGCAACCTACCAATTGGGGTGTTGCAGGCAGGAGTGCACTTTGGATGGTGGGTTTTGGTGGCATTGATGCTATGGCTTGGTTGACGACTTGCACATGGTAATCGTCACATCTTTCCGGTTTCAGAGGCTTCTGTGAGGTGTTGTGATTGTCTTGAGGGTTTCCTGTGGTTGCGGGTTGTGCGAATGCAGTCGGGCTCGGCAAGCATGAGTGCAACCCGCTATAAAACATTAGTTAGTAAATTTCCCCAAATTACTACAGTGTAATTGCCTGCAGGGCTCAATTTGGGGTTCGAAAACCTCAAACACGCGATTGACAATCCCATTACGTCATATCAGCTAGCAGGCACTTGGCTGGCTGCCTTGGCGGAACCTATTTATACCTGCCCCGCACCTCACTGAGAACACTCAAGCCTATCTTTACTTACCTCGAAAAAGCAGTGGACAGCTGTCTGGACGATTGACTGGACAGGTGAGCAGCCACACTGCCAGGTGTGAGCAGGCAGCGACAGCTCATATGCCTACAAGCTGCAGCTATGGCAGCCAATTTTTTCAGCATGCTGTTGCAGGGACGTCGCGCCACTTCTCTTCAAGTGACGTCACCCGCCAAGACCGCACGGCAATGACCCTGGCCTTGCGAAGCATTCGTTTGCTCTCTTGTGCCAGGCGAGTCGTCAAGGCCCAGGACGCAGCTTATGGGTACTACCTGGCAGCTTAACCCATATCCTGGCGAACGCGCCTCTGTGCATTGCTCTGCTGTTCACCAGCCCCACCCGCCTCGTATGGCGTGACCAGTGTGGGTAGGGCAGCACATTTGTGCTGCCCGCGGTGCTCAGTAGGCAGCAAAGGGCCACACGCGCTCTACGGACGGAGGCTGGCTGGAGCTTGGCAGCTGCAGCAGCACAACTCAGCAGGGCAGCAGCAGACAGTAGCAGCTGGAGCTAAGAAGAGCTGTATGTCTGCCTGACACCTGTTTCCTGCAGCCGAGATGAAGTCCTGCACTTTGCTGTGGCGTTCTTCAAGTTACTGATCGTCCTGCTGCTCATTGTTAACATGCAGGTGGCGCATCAGGGCACAATCCACAGTGCTGACTCCTGCCAAGCCCTGTTGCGTGCCGTTGCAGGGACACCTGGCTACTTCTGCCACAAGTGACATCACTTGCCAAGACTGCACGGCAATGACCCTGGCCTTGCGAAGCATTCGTTCGCTCTCTTGCGCCAGGCGAGTCGTCAAGGCCCAGCAGCAGCCTCTACAGCAGTAGCAGCTGCCCAGCGACCCAACACCTGCTGCATCAGCTGCACGCACACCCACCCAACCACAAACACAAGCCCATGCACCAACAACCAGCTCTCGCGTGCAGCCCAGACCCCAGCTGCACGTACAGTCGCTGCTGCAGCATGCCCTGAAACACGCTGCCAAACCCTACGCACACCAGCGCCGAGTTTCGCAGCTTGACGCTTTAGTGAAGCCTGAAGCACCACCAGCAGCAGCAGCATCACAGAGCGCAAGCCGGGTGTCTGCCCAGATGCAGCAGCAGTCAGTGCTGCAGCTACTGCATCTCCTGCAGCAAGCTGCTGCTGCTGCTGCTGCTGCTGCTGCGGCTGCACCTCTGGCCCTGCTGCAGCAGCCTGCTGTGCATCAGTGCTGGCCGGCACGTTGCTGCTGCTGTTGCTCTTTGTGGTTGCATTCAAACTGCTGCTAATGCGTGGAGCAGATGCCTCCCTGCCTGCTGCACTTGACGCCACACTTGCGCTGCTAACGCTGCCAGCGCTACTGCCTGTTGCAGCTGCACTAGCAGATGCAGGAGCAGCTGCAGCTCCTGCTGCTGCCTTTGCTGTATACATTGCCTTGGCAGATGCACCAACGCCATACACGCTGTCGGTGATCAGCTGCAGCACTGCCCACATGCCATTTGCTGCCAGAAACTGCACTAGCTGCGTCACCATAGACTTAAACTGTGGCGAATCAATGCTGACACCTCCGGCTGCTGCTGCAGCGCCTGCTGCAGCTGCTGCTGCGCCGCTCTGGCCTGTCGCTGCTGCAACAGCAGCAAGCGCTGGCGAACCAGGTACAGCTATCCCTGCTGTTGGTGTTGCTGCCTTGTGTTGGTGTGTGGCCAGCAGGTATGCGATATCTGTCAGCAGCGGGGTGAACTGCTTGTTCCAAACTGCTTGAACCTCGTTGGGACTTACAGCAGCAGCCCCGCCGCCACCAACACGCCTTGCCATAACCCCGGGGCTGCTGCTGCTGTTGTTGCCGCTGACACCACCGCCACCAGCACCCTGTACGTTGCTACCCGCGCTGTTGCTGTTGCACATGCTCGCATTGCTGCAGTTGCTATCCTTGCTGGTCCATCCGGACGCTTCCACCGAACTTCCAACATCAAGCGAACCACGGGAGGCACATCCCCCAGCCCCCTTCTGCATCAAGATCTGCTGCTGCTGCTGCTGCTGGGCAGACAAGGGGTTCGAGTTAGGCTGCAGCTGTGCTGCTGCAGGGAGGCGCGTTTGCAGCAGGCATGCCCAGAGGAGGGCCATCTCTTGGGCACAGGGCGCAGGCAGCACGAGGAGGGTGTGCACGAAGCTCACGGGTTGCTCGTTGAGGCTGACGCTGAGGTGGATGGCACCCTTGGGCAGCGCTGGCAGCGGCACCCTGCGTGCATTGACACAAACCATACGGGGAAGGTCAGCACAACGCATGTGGCAGCCAAAACTTGGCACGTTGAGGCTGACACTGAGGTGGATGGCACCCTTGGGCAGCGCCGGCAGCGGCACCCTGCAGACATCGAGACAAAAAGCAGAGGCAAGTGCAAGCACAGTCAGCAAAACAGCATTTGCAGCGGCAAAGTTGGGGACACAAGCAAGTAGAAGGCAGTGGTGAGAGACGGGAGTAGTCAGCAACAGTGCATGTAACTATTAACAACGTATAAAAAGTTGAGGCTGGCGCTGAGGTAGATGGCACCCTTGGGCAGCGCCGGCAGCGGCACCCTGCATGACAGTACGTGCAAGACGGGGATAGTGAGCAACGGCGCATGTGGTATTGATGGATTGGCACGTTGAGGCTGACGCTGAGGTGGATGGCACCCTTGGGCAGCACAGGCAGCGGCACCTTGCATGCATGGAGAGCGGTATGCACCATACTACCAGTAAATGCGAAAAATAAGTAGGAGGCGTGGTGAAAGACGAGAATGGACAGCCCAGGAACAGGCAGCGGCACCCTGCATGCATAAAGACACGAGCAAAAAGGGGAGAGTCCGCCACGGCGCATGTAGCAGTCAACGATTGGCATGTTCAGCATGACGCTGAGGTGGATGGCACCCTTGGGCAGCGCTAGCAATGGCACCCTGCATACATTGAGACACGTACGAGACGGCGATAATCAGCAACAGCGCATGTGGCAGTCAAAACATTGGCACAGTGAACAGGATGCAGACATTTGCACCCATGGGCAGCGCAATGCAGGAGTGAAATGGCAGAGGCAAGTGCACGCACAGTTGACGAAAGAGCACATGACGCTGAGTAGAGGCACCCTTGGGCAGCGCCGGCAGCGGCACCCTGCATACATGCATAGCGCACGCAGTCAGCAAAAAGCATTTGCAGCAGCACCCTGCATCAAAAGAGAGTGTGGTGCACCATGATAGAGGCATGAACAGCTAGCAGGAAGTGGTGAAAGATGGGAGAAGTCGGCAACAGCGCACGTAACCGTCCACAATAACAATTTTCCGGCCAAGAGGGTGCGAATGCAACCGCACTTCAACATGTTCTACTGGACGGCCGATCCCAGGATGCAGAACCCAGTACCCAACACAGTCAACAGATAGCTGACAATGGTGCCAAAACAAGAATAGTTATAGTCCACATCTGCCACTAGAACGTCAACACAACACAATACGGCTCCGAAATAACGCGCCATATGCAGCGTGAGCTCACCTGAAGAGGCCCTCCTGTGGCCTGCACACTTCCCGAACATCAGCCACCACCACAAAAAGAGGCCTTATGTGTAAACAAGGCCTGCCGCTAGGACTTGAAAACCTGAGTAAGCGCATGACCTCACCTGAAGAGGCCCTCCTGTGGCCTGCACACTCCCCTCACATCAGCCACAGCCACACTCCCAAACGACGCCACCACGCGGTACGTGCCTGCAGCTGCCTGTGCTGCCAGCTGCTCTAGTCCCAGCACATACATATGCGCCTCAGTTGACACCCCCTCAGTCAAACATGGCGGGTAGCAGCACAGGCAGCTGATGTTGACTGGTTTGACCATTGCTGCTGCTGCTACTGCTGCTGTCGTTCCTGCAGACATGGCGCCTGCAGTGCTTGACAGCAGAGATGCTGCCATGGGCTGCGCAGCCGGCTTTTGAGGGGAGCCAGTGGGTGTTATAACACTGTTAGTAACAACAGCAGTGCTGACGCCACCTGCTGCTGCTGCTTGCCTGAAGGGGCTGGGAGATGACCCTAGCGCACTGCCAGCAGCAATGGGGCTAACAGACCCGCCAGTAACCTGCTGCTGCTGCTGTTGCGGCATCAACAGGCCTGCTGCAACTGCAGGCCCTGCTGCTGCTGCTGCTGCCTGGGACTGCCAATTAACAACAGCTGCTGGTGACGCCACAGCCGCACCAGCAGCAGCAACAGTTGGCGCTGCTGCTACAACCGGTGCTGCTACTGCAGGCACTGAAGCAACCTGGCCACGTGGGGAACCAAGCGCAGCAGCTGCCGCAGACTGCCAGCGGTTGGCAGTTGTCACAGGCTGCATCACAGTGGTACCTGGTGCTACAGCAGTAGCGACAGGAACGCTTGAGACAGCTGGCGTGGCAGCAAGAACTGTCCGAGCTGCTGCTGCTGCTGCTGCTGAAGGCTGAGTCAGCGTAGGTGTTGTTACGTTTGTTGCCTGCACCTGCTGAACCTGCACCGGCATTCTGCAGTTCATCAAGTGGCTAGCTGCAGAATCATGCAGGTGCCTTGCCCTAGCACCAGCGATACCTGACGCACGCTGCTGCTGCTGCTGCTGTGGCTGCTGCTGCTGCTGCTGCTGCTGAGCCTGGTTGCTGAATGGTGAAGCACTCGACCCAGATGGTGAGCCCAACACCTGCTGCTGCTTCTGCTGCTGCTGCATCTTGTTTTGCATAGCAGCAGCACCCCACTCTGCACTGTCCCTCAGAGCTGTCCTGTCGCCCTGTGCTGCATTGCCGCACGTGACCGCTGCACTGCCTGCTGCACCTGCATCCTTGACACCACCAACGGCAGCGCACGCTGCTGCTGCTGCTGCTGCCTTCTTTTTTGCCACATCCTTGCCGCCAACATCCACATCACCACCACCTGCTGCTGCTGCTGATCCAGGCACTGTCAGATCAGTCTCAAATGACGGCATCGCTCCAACATCGGAACCCACCAACATCTGCGCATCAGATGCAACAGGAATCATTCTTACCTCCCCACTTTCCCCAGCTAACACTGAAGGCGCTGCAGTTACCTGCAGCTCAAGCTCTATCAGATCTTGCAGCGCTGCAGTACCGCTGTAGCTCAGCCCCGCTGCTGCTGCTGCTGCTGCTGCTGCTGACTCAGACTGATCTGCATAGCTGCTGCTGGCTGCCGTAGTGGTTGTGATACTTGGGAAGCTAAACCATATGCTGTACTGCGGCTCGCTTGCTGCTGCAATGCTGCTGACTCCAGAGCTTGGTTTGCCGCGAGCGCTGCCAGCGAGGCTGTCGCTGCTGCCGTTGCTGCTGCTCATGCCACTGCGGCTAGTGCTGCGGCTGGTGCTGCTGCTGCTGCCGCCGCTTGCTTCGGCAGCAGAGGGAACGAGCTGCTGATCTGCAGCTGCTGCTGCTGCAGTGGGGATGGTGCGCTCACGGGTGCCTTTGTCGCCTGACCTGTTATTGGACCTATCACCAGCACTCGCTGCAGCAGCTGCTGATGCAGGGGTTGCGGTGGTCTCTGCTTCTGGTGCTGGTGCTGCTGCAAACGGCGAGAACAACCCCCAAGGGCCAGTGCGCGGAGGTGCTGACGCAGCAGCAGCAGCAGGAGCAGGAGCAGCAGGAACGGCTGTTGCAGGCGTACTGTCGTCTGCAGCTGCTGCCGCAGCTAGCGCTGCTGCTTCTGCCTGCACTGTGCCGTCTTTGAACTCATCAACAATAGGACTACCAAAACCTGCGGGTGTTGCTGCGCCTGCTGCTGCTGCTGCTTCGGCGTTGGGGCTGCTGCTGTAGCTGCTGCCACTGATGCTGCTGCCACTGATGCTGCTGCCACTGATGCTGCTGCTTGATGCATCGTTACTGCCAGACGCAGCAGCAGAAGCAGCAGCAGCAGCAGCAGCAGCAGCGGCGGCAGCTGCTGCCTTATGTGGCTTTGCATGGCGATCCTTCTTTTTCTTGCTTGATTTGATCTCAGGCAGCTCTCCAGGGGTGCTGAAAGCAGGCATGGGGGCAGCAGCAAAAGGTGATGCCAGCTTCCAAGGGCCAGTGACAACGGCAGCAGGAGCTTGCTGCTGTTCTGCTGCTGCTGGTGGCGGCGTTGGTGTTGCGGCAGGAGATGCTTCAGCTGCGGTTGGTTGCTGTGTGGAAGACGGTTGCACTACTGCCTGGTTTCCTACAGGCTGCTCAGCAGCAGCAGCAGCAGGTTGCTGCTGCTTGTGCTTGCTCAAGAAGCTACTGAAGGCACCCTTCTTCTTGCTGCTGCTGCTGCCACTGCTCTTGCTGCTGCTCTTGCTACTGCGACTGCCACTGCTGCTGCTGCTGCTGTTGCTGCTGCCAAACGGTGACGCGCCACCAGCAAAAGGGGACAGCAGCCTCCAAGGGCCAGTTGGAGCTGCAGGCCTAGGTGCTGCTGCTGCTGCTGCAGGCTCTGCTGTTGCTGCTGCTGCACATGTTGCTGTGCCATCAGCAGCAGCAGCCGCAGCAGACGATACATCTGCGCTGCTATCTCCGTCACCACCAGCAGCAGTGCTGCGGCTGCTGTAGCTGCTAAAGGGGGAGCCGGCAGCAGCAAAGGGTGAAGCAAGCTGCCAAGGAACAGTCGTGGCAGCAGCAGCAGCAGCTGGAGCTGCTGTTGCTTGTGCCGCTACCGCTGCAGATGAACTGGCAGAAGCTGCTGCATCGCCCTGGTTGTTCTGTTGATCTGCAGCCGGGATGTTGACCTCTGCCGCTGCAGCATCCTCAGATAGGCGGCACCTGTCACTGGCAGTAGCATCAACACTTGAGCGGCGGCTACTGTTACGACTGCTATTGCTGCTGCTGCTGCTGCTGCCAAAGGGAGTGCCTGCAGCAGCAAAGGGTGACGCCAGCCGCCAAGGGCCAGTAGTGGCAGCAGCAGCAGCAGCAGCAGCAGCAGCAGGCGCAGCAGGTTCTGGTGCTGCATCTTCTGCTGCTGCCTGTACACTGAATGCCACCTGCTCCTCTGCTACTGCTGCTGCGGCGGCGGCGGCAGGCGCGTTCTGATCGCCGTTCCTAGCCTCAGCTTGTGCGCTGTCTGCAGTAGCTGCAGCAGCGGCAGCCGCGGCGGCTGCTGCAGCAGCAGCTAGCTTGACAGCTGCTGGTGCTGTCATGTCTAACGAATGGCTTGCTTCCAGCTTATGCTGCCGCGGCTGCTGCCCATCATTGCCGTCGTCTGATCCATTCCAACTGCCACCTGTGCTGCTGATCTGGCTAGTTCCTTGCCTGGCGCTGCTGCTGCTGCCGCCTGCCCCGCCAACACCTGCAGAACTGCTGTCTGCTGCTGTGCTGCTGCTGCTGTTGTTGCCGGTGTTGCCAGTACTGCAGCTGTTGTGGGTGCTGCTATGACAACCGCTGGCTAACACAGCTGGTTTCCACACGTTACTGCCAACAGGGCGTGTTGCGCTAACACAGCTGCGAAAGGTGGGGTGCGCGTTGATGTCTGCAGGAAATAGCGCTGAGAGCCAGGCAACCTTGGATTGGTGCTGCAGCGGCTTGCTGCTTGGCTTTGACCTGGAGGCTGCCTTGACTGGCTTGTAATAGGGATTCAAACTGTTTGACTGCTGCAGACTGAGGATGCTGCTGAGGAGCAGCATCAAACGGAGCAGCCAGCAGGAGGCTTCGGCTACTGTGGCCAGCAGGCAGGAAGCCGCTGGACCCTGCCACTGCCGCGCAACCAGGAGCACTGCCACGCAGATCTGCATAGGGAGAACAAAGAACGCAGGTAAAGGGAGTGCGTGAGCGTGCGTTGTAGTGTGCGGTCTAGGCGTGTGGCCTTTGAAGGGGGCCACCTGTCAGGCAACGCCAATCGTGGCCACAGGCGATGCATGGACGATTGGAACTATCAAACAGGTAAAAGCACAATAAGCGCTGCCGCGGCAATCCTCAGCCACTCACAGCTCCGGCCTGTTGCACCCTCAGGCTTAGCATTGAGCGAGCGTTGGTGTGTCCCTCGCCACTGCGCACACCCCAAACGTATCTAGGAATATGAATCAACAGCCAATCGTGCTGTAAGCGGGCTCCATGCATGTAGCGAAACACATCTCTCAGAGGAAGGCGTCAGATCGCACGCCAACTGCCTGGCTTTGTTCTAAAGCGTGTGCGATCCCAAATTATTATAAAAACAAGAGCATCCAGCGCAGTATCACCATGTGGTGGCACAACAAAATCGCGACCGAATCAGGTTCATGGTAGGTTTGTCAGGTGTGCTAAGCCCACTCAGCAATCGCGCAGGGCTGCAAAAAGGCTGTAACTACTAATATAAATGGTTAATGATATGTACCGCAGCTAACCGGCGATCGACAAGAGCGTCCGGGCCAGGGAGCTGTGAGCACGCTAGGTGCTAAGGCACTACAGCCATGACTCCGTTCTGTGCGCTCGCCCCGCCTAAAGCAGCGTGCTCGTACTGCTGCCAAAGAGCATTTAGAGCACCACTTACACGCATGTTCTGCATATGGTCAAACGATCGGGTGGTGAATGCGCCAGCAGAGAGCAACTGATGGCTGCTGCAGGCATCTTCACAGAAGAAGTTCCTCAACACACGGGGTCACCGGTTGACGCTGCCAACAACACGGCGCAATTACAGAATTACATTCGAGCAGTAGCACTCATTCATTGTAGCACGGCACCAAACAGCAGCCATCCCAGTGCTGAACATGCACACGGCCTGCAGCCCTGCAATCAGTCAAAGCTGGTGAATTCACCAGCTTGAATGCCTGCCAAGAGCACGCAACTTACAAGAGCACCCAATGCACAATCTGTCACTTTGAAGCTGACCCATACAGCGCTCTCAGCATGAGTATGCAAGTAATTGAGCATCCAGGCTCAACATCTGTGGAGCCAGAACATGCTGCTTCGACTGCACCGCGTGCACTGCCATTCCTGCAAATGCTGCTGCCGCTGCTGCAGCCTCCGCTGGGGCATGACCAGACGCCCCCGCCGCCGCCGCCGCTGCTGCTGCTGCTAACGCCGCAGGCCCTGACAGTTGCTGCTGCATGTGCAACCCAGCTGCTGCTTGCATTGCGTGTATCTGTGGCAGCTGATGTTGCTGTGCAAGGCCGCTGTGCATGTCCCCATCTTGTCCGATGTCCCAAAAGTGAGCAGCAAACAGGCCGAGCATGCCTACAGCTGCATCTGCTGCTTCTGACAGGCGTGCAGCAGCTGCTGCTGCCCCCCCTGCTGTTGCTGATGCTGCAGGTTGCTCGCCTGACCCAGGAAGGGCCCCGGAGGACTTCAGCAGCAGCAGCAGTGGCGGCACCCGCCTGCACCAGCAAAAGAAAGCAGGTATTGACCACAAGCTATGACTGCTCAAGCAAAGCTCTCGCCGGCTGTGTGTCCACAGGCATTGCCTGCTGTCAGGCTGTCGCCTGTGTCTCATGCTCTCTTTTCTTGCTGTTACATATGTTGGCGTGCATTTCTGCCACAAAAGAGCTTGTTGATCGATGAATGGTGTTTAATGCACGATGTCACCTACCTTGGAGGCCACTCCACTGTCTGTGTTGCTGCTGCGTCTTCAGGCAGTCATGTTCCCTGCTCTCATCCAATCTAGCGCTCATGCAACCATCACTATGAAGGCACTAATGGAAGATTGGGAGGTTAGTAATTATATGGTTTGTTGAGTGGTATTGTAGTAGTAGCAGTAGACACTCCTGCGCACCTTGGGGGCCACTCCACTGTTTGTGTTGCTGCTGGCTCCTCAGGCAGCCCTGCAAGCTGCTTGGCCAGCTCCAGTGCACGCGCCACACCTCCCAGCTCATCAACCAGACCAGCCTGCAGCAGCAGCAGTTCAACACGTCATCGCGTGTCAGTTGCAGCAGCAGCAGCAACGGCAGCAGCAGCAGCAGCAAACCCAGGCATTGCGGTGCGTGCCAGTGGCATTTCCACCGCATGCGCCACAGCTCCAAGCTCGTCAACTAGACCAGCCTGCGGCGGCAGCAGCAGCAGCAGAGCAAGTCATCGCATGTCAGTGGCAGCTCTACATTTGTCACACTCAGTGGCAGCTCCACCGCACGCGCCACACCTCCCAGCTCGTCAACCAGCCCAGCCTGCAGCAGCAGCAGCAACAGCTAGTCATTGCGTGTCAGTGGCGGCCGCAGCAGCAGCAGCAGCAGCAAGCAGCCTGCATGAGCCGGCTCGGCACACTGCCCGTCAACCAGTGTTGAAACTAGGGGACTAGCCAGCCACACAGCTCCCACCTCTAGTGCCTGTGCGCCTGACCAGACTCGCCCTTTAGGCAGCTGCCGCACGTCCTCCCTGCTCATGCCCCTGCCAGCTGCCACCTGCTACGGCGTGCATCGGTTAACCATTATCGAAACTATTGGACTAGCCAGCCACACAGCTCTCACCTCTAGTGCCTGTGCGCCTGACCACACTCGGCCCTTAGCCAGCTGCCGCACTGCGTCTTTGGCCATGCCCCTGCCCTCTGCCACCTCAGCAAGGAAGGTGTCGTAGGTGGCATCCATAATGCCCTCAACCTGGCAGCAGCAGCAGCAGCAGGGCCAGCAGCAGCAGCAGCACGGAAATAACATCCGTCACGACCTTTTGAGAGGGGGGCGTTTTCGTGTCGTAGGTGGCATCCATCAAGCCCTCAACCTGGCGGCAGCAGCAGCAGCAGCAGTGGCAGCAGCACGGGAAAGACATTAGTCAATTATTTGAGAGGAGGCATCCGTTACGCCCTCAACTTAGCGGCAGCAGCAGCAGGGGGGGCTAGATATTAGTCACGTTTGCTTGAGAATTGACATTCAAGTTCTGCAGGGAGCAGTACACTGTAGTCATGCCCTCAACCTGGCAGCAGCAGCAGCAGGGAGGCCAGACATCAGTTAAGTTGTTGTGACTGACAAACATGTGCTGCTGGCAGCAACCATCATGCCCTCAACATGCCAGCAGCAGGAAAAAGCAGGAGCGGAAGAAGAAGAAGAATGCATGCAGCCACACGTACCCTTCGCTTTGCCCTTAATCAATCAGCACACTGCTAGTCTGCTGCTGCAGCAGCGTTTCTGAATACTCACCACGTCCTTTTGCTGTGGTGAAAGCTCGTGGAAGCCACTAGACCACGTTGCGTTGTCACCCTGCTGCACACTGTCACTGGTGACTCCATACTCCTGGAGGGCCTCCTTCACGCAAATGCGCGCAGCCAGCACACCAATGCTGCCGGTGATGGTGCCGGGCTGTGCTAGGATCTTGTTGGCGGGCGCTGCAGCAGCAGCAGCAGCAGCAGCGGCAGCGACAGCAGCAGCAGCGGCAGAGGCAACAGCGCCAAAGTGCAGCAGTGAAATCAGGTGTGCTGTTGCGCAAACATTGCCTGTGATGGTGCCGGGCTGTGCCAGGATCTTGTTGACAGGCGCTGCAGCAGCAGCAGGGGCGCAAGTCAGGTGCGGTGTTGATAACAGCTGTGGATGGTGCCGGGCTGTGCCAGGATCTTGTTGGCAGGGGCTGCAGCAGCAGCAAAGGAAGCAGCAGGGGCAAGTCAAGTTACGTGCGGTGTCAAAAACACTTGTTCATGGTGCCAGGCTGTGCCAGAATCTTGTTGGCAGGGGCAGCGGCGGCAGCAGCAGCAGGGCAGAGGTAACAGCGTCTGCATGCAGTAAGAGCCAAGTCAAGTGTAGTGTTGCAAGCACTACTTGTGATGATGCCGGGCTGCGGTAGGATCTTGTTGGCAGGGGCTGCAGCAGCAGCGGCAGGAGCAGCAGCAGGAGCGGTAACAGCGCCAGCATGCAGCAATAGTCAAGCAGGTGTTGCAATGCTTGCCTGATGGTGCCGGGCTGTGCCAGGAGCTCGGCACGCGGTGCAGCAGCAGCAGTGCGCCGATTGCAGCAATGAAATGCCACATGCATCAGCTCCGGGTCAGCAGCGTGGCTGTCTGCGGCAGCTGTAGTTGTTGGCGGCCGCAGAAACACAGGATGTTTTGCAACGCCTGTGCACCATAATCGTAAACTTGCAGCACTGCGTTTCCGCTGGGCTTCCATCCCACTCAGGCTGCATGCACTTGGGACAAATAGTGCAACAGGCTGTTGATAACTGCTGTCAACAACATGAAGATGTGGGCCCTTGAGCCTTTGGGTATATCGGGCCGCAAATGCGGCCTGCCTTGCTTCAGGGGTAAGGACGGTAGTTCTGGTTCTCAGCGCCATGCTGGGCATGCCCCAGTGACTGGGGCATGCTCAGTGGCTGAAACTTGGCGGGGGTAATTAAGGTTTAACAACGCCTGCTCACCTGCGATGTAGTAACCTCCGCTTGCTGCCACGTCACCCATGCACGCCACCACCTGGCAGCAGCAGCAGGATCGGCGGCAGGTGATAGTGATGTCACACGCGTGACTCCTCATGGGGAAGCACGAAAAGGAGCCTGCCTGTGACGTGCTAGGCGCATTCGCATGCTCTCTGGGTGCATTTGTTACCTACACACCATTCACTACATCACACACACATACATCTACATCTTGAGACTGAGCATCCGCTTGCTTCATGCATTTATGTTATGTCTCACCGGCTTGCCAGCTTCACGCAAGATGCCACACATTGCATTACACACAAGTTGACCTGAACAAAGAACTCTACATCCGCTTGCTGCAGCACTCGTGCTGTTTCACCGGCTTGCCAGCTTCACGCAACATGCCACACACCGCATTACAAACATGCTTACATGTCAGAACTGAACACATCTGGTGGCTTGATGCATTCGTGTTTTGTCTCACGTGCTTGCCAGCTTCACGCAACATGCCACACACCAAATCACACATACGTCTTCATCAAAGAGCTGAGCATGCATGATTCATGCATTTGTGTCATGTTATGTTATCTCATGTTATGTTGTGTTATGTTGTGTTGTGTTATGTCTCACCGGCTTGCCAGCTTCACGCAGCAGCTTGATCTCTCGCGCGATCATGTCTGATGCCACTGCTGACCCGCCAGGGCTGTTGATGCGCAGCACCACAGCACGGACCTGCAGCAGCAGCAAACACGGCAATCGCAGCATGGTGTCAGGGGAGCATTCAAGTAGTGTTCACAGCTATTATCCAAGCTGTCCTCCGTGTCCGATCACCACATCATCATCCCTACACAACAGAGCACCAGCCGCCTGCCTCAATTCTCAAGAAATACCTGTGAATTCTCACGCATCGCTCGCAGCATCCGCACAAGCTTGCGGCTCTCAACCATGCCCTGCCCACACACATCACAGGGCAAAGAGGTTTACTTGTGAATCCTTGTTCATATATTCATCAAGGGATCTAACAAAGTCTACACAACACCACACAGCCGCGTGCCAAGTTCAATTTCATTTCTTCACCTGTGGTTTTTCACGCATTAGTCTCAGCACCCTCACAAGCTTGTGGCTCTCCCCGACACATCAGCATATTCAGAACCCTACACGAAGAAAACATCAGCCACCTGCCACCAGCCTTCACCTGTGGGTTTTCGCGCATCGCTCGCAGCACCCGCACCAGCTTGTGGCTCTCAACCATGCCCTCCCCACACACATCACCACCTGACAAACCCTAAACCACAGCTGGGGAGCGACATGCAGCACGCATCTGTCTGACAAACACTGTTTCGTCCAGTCCTCTGCACATTGGGTGTTTGGAGTGGCAAATCATCATTATCATCAGCAGCCGCAGCCAAGGGGGCTCCCGCCCAACTCACATCACACCTTTGGGTTTTCACGCATCGCTCGCAGCACCCTCACAAGCTTGTGGCTCTCAACCATACCCTCTGCAGAAGCACCCGGGCTGCCACCAGCAGCCTGCATGATAGGCCCTGCTGCTGTTATAACAGCCACCTGGGGCTTATTCTGCAGCTGCTTTTGCTGCTGCTGGGTAGTAGTCTGAGGCTGTGTAACGGCCTCAGTACTGTGCTGCTTGTGGTGTTCTGGTGAAGCTGCTGCTGCTGACGTTGCGGGTGTAGCGCTACTGCTGCTGCTGCTGCTGCTGCTGGTGGTGGTGGCGGAAGTGGGAGTGCTGCTGCTGCCTGTAAGCATAGCTGACCTTTGCGCCCACTGCGTTGCAACGCTGTACCTGCAAGTGCACAGATGAGCCACCGCACCAAAAAGCACAACACATACAGCACAGCATTCAGTCACACAGAGGTGCGAACGTGTGCGGCTGGTGTGATCGTCAGTACTACCTGCAAGTGGTTTGCTTGTGTAGTGAGCAACAAGTGCACACACCTAGGAGCGTTTCAGACACATAATGGCACGGCACCAACAACACAAATAACACAAGTAACACACACCCACCGCTGCATTGAAACCCGTGGTCCTGCCAGCTGTGCTGACAGAAGCTCAGCAGGGGTGGCTGGGGGTGCCTTGCTGCGTGCCTGCTCCAGCTTGTGCTGCACTTCAGGAGGAAGGTAACTCAGCAGCTGCGCTTCAACCTGATCCCTGCAACACAGAGGCAAGGGATGCAGGGACTCAATCACAAGGAGAAGGTGTTGCTGCGCGCCTGCTCTAGTTTGTGCTGCACTTCAGGGGGCAGGTGACTCAGCAGCTGCTGCTCCACCTGATCCCTGCAACACAGACGCAAGGGTTGCTGGATGAAATCACATGGAGCAGGTGTTGCTGCGCGCCTGCTCCAGCTTGTGCTGCAGCTCAAGGGCCAGGTGACTCAGCAGGGGCTGCTCCACCTGGTCCCTGCGAGAAAGGACAGACATGAGTAAATGAATTTGTTGCTGAGAATGAAAAGGCAGTTGTGGATCGTGCTTGATCCAGCTTGTGTTACACCTCAGGGGGCAGGTGACTCAGCAGCTGGGCCTCGACCTGATCCCTGCAGGAGAATGAAAGGGTTGCAGGATAAAACATGACAGCAGCAGGTGTGGATCATGCCTGATCCAGCCTTTGCTGCACGTCAGTGGGCAGGTGACTCAGCAGCTGGGCCTCGACCTGATCCCTGCAGGAGAATGAAAGGGTTGCAGGATAAAACATGACAGCAGCAGGTGTGGATCGTGCCTGATCCAGCTTTTGCTGCACGTCAGGGGGCAGGTGACTCAGCAGCTGCTGCTCCACCTGGTCCCTGCATGATAATTGCAATATAAGGTAAAATCATGGACTTCCAACTGCAATGATGAGGCACCAGCAGCTGTCACATGAACAGCTGCATACAACTACTGGACGCAGATTGTAATAAACAGTGTGTGCATCTTGCGAGGCTTCTGTTGCTCTCAGGAATGCGCATGGGCCTGGTGTCATGTGTTGGCAACAACCTACAAGCAGCCCTACCCACTGTAGCTCAGCTTGAAGAACAAACATGGACAAAATCACACAGGGGGTCTGAGCAAGTCCCTCCTGGTCCATCTATGCATTGCAGATGCGCAGCTTGCTTTATATGGGTTCGCTCTAAATCCATGTTTTGACCCTAACCTGTACAGCAGGCCGTCGAGCAGCCCCATGCTGCTGGCTGTGTGTGGCAGCAGCTGTCACATACGCAGCTGCATAGTGAGATTGGCTTGAACAGTATCCAACTCTGCGAGGATGCCTTTGACTGTTCGAGGGGGCATGTGTGCCATAACGTCGATGGCATGCAGGCAGCCCCACCCAGTGTGGCACAGCTTGAGAAAACCATGTGACCAAGACAAAATCACGCTAACCTGTACAGTAGGCCGTCGAGCAGCCCCACGCTGCTGGCAGCATGTATGGGGCACCAGCAGCTTTCACGTAGGCAGCTGCATAGTACTACTACGATTGACCTGAACAGTGCCTAACTCCTGCAAGGCTTCCGTTGCTGTTAGGAAGGCGCATGGACCTGGTGTCAAGAGCATGTGTTGGCATCAACATGCAAGCAGCCCCACCCACTGCAGCTCAGCTCGAGGAACATACGTGAACAAAAACACACAGGAGGTCTGGGCGGGTCCCTCCTGGTCCAGCTATGCACTGCAGGTGCGCAGCTTGCTTTCACACGGGTACCGTCTAAACCCGCTCTTTGACCCTAACCTGTACAGCAGGCCGTCGAGCAGCCCCATGCTGCTGGCTGTGTGTGGCAGAAGCGGCGCTGTGTTGACTGCCGCCTCCACTTGCTGAGGGGTCAGGCGCCTTGCAGAGGCGATACCAGACACCACTTGGTCATACAGAGACTGCAGCAAGGGTGCAGAGCAACATAAAGAGAGTCTATCAGCAGGTGGTCTGCTTGTTATGGCAGCAGATGTATCAGGCAGGCAGCACGTACTTGCTCGTGGGATGTGTGACAGCACTTATTGCCCACCTCGTACACAGCTGCATACACACAGTATGTGTGAACACTCATACCTTGAGCAGTGATGTCACGTTCTCCCTGTGTGCTGGGTCGAAGCCTGTGCCCATAAGGGGAGCCAGCGCTGCCTTGTACTCCTCCCTCCTGAACACCTCCGGCTGCACCTTCAGCTTGTCAAGCAGACCACGCACAAACACCTGCAGCAGAAGGTACAAGCACGCCTGATCCAGTGTGCTCAGAACACGCTGGAACACTGCCATAACTCTGCGTGCTGGTAGTGTGACTTGCTGCAAATCTTGCGTCAAGAACAGCAACTTTGCATGCACAGCGACACAAACATTACATAGATAGTGTTGTTACCAGGCTGTTCAAGCCAAGGTGCTTTTGAAATTTCAACAGATGATTCTAAATATTGAAACGAATTGAATTACCTGGGTGCTCTCAAAGCCCAGTAGTGACAGCATGCTGGTTGGCGGCATGAACACCTGCAGAGGTACACAGACAGCAGCAGCAGTGGCAGCAGCAGCAGCAGTAGCAGCAGATGAGCAGACAGCATCCAGGATCAGAAGCGGCGGCACCAGCACCAGCAGCACCAGCAGCAGCGGCAGAGTATTGCACATGCTTGTGTCGCGACGATAAACAGCTCAGCTTGACCCAACTTACAATCATGGGTCGGGGATGAGGCCACACATGCACATGCATACAACGTGGCCATGCAGCGCTCAACTGCCGCACGTGCATGCAGCTCAAATGCAAGCTGGCACCCTGTAAAATCATGCACTGTCATCAGCCGCATGCGCTCCCCGTGCTGCCTTGTTGCTTATACTTTGCCACCCTTGTACTAGCTGCAGAGACCAGCTAGAACAAGCCAGTGCCGCGTAATGCACGATGTGACATACAGACGTAACACGAATGTACACTAGTGCTGCTGAGAGATTCATGAATCAACATGCTGCGCACCTTGTCAGCAGCAGCGGCCAGGTAGTACACGCCAGTGCGGCTCATGCACAATGTGACAGACAAGTGACATATGTAACACTGTGCAAATCATGTTAGTAACTTGCTGCCCACCTTGTCAGCGGCAGAGGCCAGGTAGTACACACCAGTTGCGGCTCATATTCATGCACGATGTGACGGGCAAATGACATATGTAACAATGTAAAAAACATGTTAGTAACATGCTGCCCACCTTGTCAGCTGCAGAGGCCAGGTAGTACACGCCAGTGCCGTTCATGCCTCCCTCTCCAAACACGTTGCTATATGCAAACACAGGTGCACGGCCCTTGGCATGCACCTACAAAACAAGTGGCAACAAGCAGTGAGCAGACAAGTGTCGTTGTTACAGGCAGCTGCAGTACATAGAATGCCCTGACCGGCGTGGCTTGCAGACTTCCACGGATGACGGTGCACGTTGCTGTATGCTCCCACACCATGATACAACATCTGGTGGCAATGCACCCCCCCCCTTCTAGAAGTACGGCTGTGCTTTGTCCTGTAGCTGCTGTGCAATGCCTGCTGGGCTCCTCCTGCCAATGCCGTCAGATGGACCCCAACTTAATATGCTTACGCGGAAGTCCAGCAGCGCGTTGCGCAGCTCCTGCAGCTGCGCCATGCCTCCAAAGTTTTCACGGCCGCCCAGCACTGCCATCACACCACGCACACGCTCGTCCTGCTTGGCAGTGTGCAGCATCTGCAGCAGCACCAGAAGCAGCAGCAGCAGCAGCAGTGCAATAGGTAAGTAGGTGCAAAGCTGGGATGCAGCTTCTGCATCTATCTCAGCGCATGCTGCTGTGAACACAGCCGCTTGTGAGAAGTAGAAGGTGCTGCTGCTAGACACAAAATGCACCGCGATGCTGCAGTGCACAGCACACCTGCATCAGCTGCTGCAGCTCCAGCTGGTGCAAGCCACTGGTGAGCAGCGTGAAGGGGTTGCTGCTGGCTCGCTCCACAAGCACCTGCTGCTCCAGGTCCAACTCCAAGTAGAAGGCCGGCGGCAAAGTAACATACTCCTGCAGGCACAAAAGCAGCAGTACAGACTTCATGAGTGCTTGTAAACTGCTGCTCCAGGTCAAACTCAAGGTCAAATGCCGGCGGCAAAGTAACTTACTCCTGCAGGAACAGCAGCAAGGGCTATGTTATGATTGCTCGGTATGGATACAGCAGGCTGCTCCAGGTCCAGCTCCAAAACAAAACGCTGGCGGCAACGTAATATACTCCTGCAATAACAGCAGCAGGACATGGGAATTGTCTGATTGATCGAGTTGGATGCAGCAGGCGCTGCACCTGCTGGTACAGATAAAATGCTGGCGGCGAAGCAACATGATCCTGCAGGCACGGCAGCAGGAATATGTTATATTTGCTTGATCCACACGGATGAAACAGGCACTGCACCTGCTGCGGCAGGTGCAACACTAGGTAAAAAGCTGCGGCAAAGTAACATACTCCTGCAGGCACAGCAGCAGGGGGTAAGTTATATTTGCTTGATCAACATGGAATACTAGGTGACAGAACGGCAAAGTAACATACTCCTGCAAGCACAGCAGCAAGGGATATGTCCTATTTGCTTGATCCAAATGGCTGCGGCAAGCTCGTCACTGCTGCTCCAGGTCCAGCTCCAAACGCTCGCGGCAACGTGACATACTCCTGCAGGCACAGCAGCTACTTAGGTGTTGTAACTGCTTCCAATATGGATGCAGTGGGCACTGCACCTGCTGCGGGAGATGTGACTCCAGGCAGGCGGCAGCATGATATATTGCTGCAGGGCAGTACACATGGGACGCAGCAGGGCAGCATATGGGTGCACTTCAACATTGTTTCCGCGGTGATCCACAGCTATCGTGTGTTATGTTCAATGGCACTGTTTGCTGCCACAAAAGAATGCTCTCCCCCGTTGTTGACGGAGACCTGCAATGACAGCAGGCCGCATTGCTGGTCTAGGGTTTGCAATGAGCTGCACTGTGTGTGTGTTGCGCACCTGCCATGCCTTGTACTTCTGATATAACGAGCTGCCAACGCTGAAGATGATGAATGCGCCAGCTGCACGTTTAGCTCCTGTGAAGTAGCCTCGGGCAAGTGACTTTAAGTCCCTGCCATGACAAAACGGCGTGCATTTGTTGCCAGATCATGATCACGGTTAGCAGCTTAGGCATAGATGCTGAGATTAGGAGATGCATCATGGGTGGGTTTTGAGAATCCTCCAAGCAATGAGCACTGGGTGGGTTTGATTTGGTTGAGACGGCAGCTGTGATTGTGTGTCACAGGCAGCATCTACATACACACTCCGCAGCAACGCACCTCCTGGGCTGCTGTTGCTGTTGCTGAGGTGTTTGCATGCTGTCACTAGGTTGGTGTAAACGCTCTGAGCCTGAAGACGGTGTTGGCACCGTACCACTCTGCTGCTGTGGCCTGCTGCTGTTGAGCAGCAGCGTAAAAGGAGTCGGTGATCTAACCCCAGGCAGCAGGTAGCAGCGTCGCTACTCATCAGAAGCGACCCTGCACGCAAGATCGTAGCCACGGCAGGAGAGGATTTGATGGCTGTGGTCCGGACCCGTTCGCACTCGTAACAGTTTCACTCAGAGGCAGGGCCTGAGCTACATGACTTACATATCGTATCCACTTAAAAGGAAAATGCTCTTATTTTATTGACAAGTATTTTTCTGGCTCGCCCGTCTCGGCACCCGCTCTTGTTGCTGGGACAACCGTCCAATTTGATACTCACTGCTGGACTTTTGTGCGTATGAACCCAAGTCCCCAAATAGGTGCTGCTACCTCTCTAGCCTCACATCCACACGGCGGTAGAGCTCGCCATAATCTTCTGGCAACAGAACTGGGCAGCTCCCCGCCCGCCTTGCGCGGCAACGCCTCTGCCAGCTCCCTAGGACACCGATGTGCACCAGCGGCAGCACGTCAACGTCTTTATTCTGTTACAGTGCAGCTGCTGTAAGTGCTCCTGGCATTGGCCTAACTGTCGTCAGCAGCAGCAACCAACACAGCAAGAGCCCCTGCATCAGCGCAGCCACGGCTCAGACGCCGGTGCAGCGATGCCTCAATGCTTCACAGTCACAGCTGCAGACTTCCAGCCCCAGTCGGGCACGCTGCAGGCTTCTGGCTCGTGGTGCCAGCTGCCCCCAGCCAAGGGAACAGCAGCAGCTCAGCATGGACAATTTGGAGATAGTGCGGCCCCTAGCTTGCTCCCACAACTGCTTCGTCAGCATCGTGCGCGTCTTTCACACCAGCAGCAGCGAACCCCAGCTTGCAGGAACGGCTTTACAGCCAGCAGGAGCTGCTGCGACAGCAGCAGATGCCTCGGCCAACAGCAGCGCTGCTAGCTCTCCTTCCTGCAAGCAGGGAGTTGCCAAATCATACCGCAAAGCAAAGCTTGATGAAGACGAAGCCCGGCAGGTTGAACTGGAAATCAAACTGCATCACCAGCTGTCGTCCTGCAGCCGCAATGTGGTGCCGTTTTGGGCAGCACTGGACAGCCTCGACACCACAACCATTCTAACAGCGCACTGCGAGGGTGACTTGAGGAGTACGCTCGAGCAGGCAGGGGGGGCGCTGTCTGAGGATGCTGTAAGGGAGCAGCTGGCTGCACCTCTGCTGGAAGTGCTGGCGCACATGCACAGACTGGTGAGGGTGCTACTCGGCTGGCAGTTGCATGGCTGTTGTATGGTGTTGAATACATGTGTAGTTTGCAGCCGAGTCTTGCCCTTAAAGGATACCCAACAACTATGATAGTGATACGGCAGATTCAATGATACTGGGGCATGTACGCAAAGGTTGGAAAGACAGCTGCTCCAGACTCGCAGGAGTCGTTGGTACAGCAACGTTTTTTTGCGTAAGGCAGTAGGTAACAGAAACCTCGAAAGCAGGACGGTGCAACAGTATTGCTGTGCCAGCGGCGACAGCAGTTCGCATCATTCTTCAGAATGTGCTGCTGCTGTGTTGTTGTGCGCATGCAGGGCTTTGTGCATCGCGACATCAAGCCTGAGAACGTGTTTGTGTCAGGCAAGCATGCCATGCTGGGCGATTTTGGGCTAGCCATTGCGATGCCAGCATCATCAACATCATCATCAGCAGCAGACACATGCATTGGCTGTGGCAGCAGCATGCATGCTGCAGTCAGCAGCTGCGTCAGCGCTGGCGGTTGCAACAGTTGCACAACCGGCAGGCATGCGGCGCTACTGCGAAGCTGTGCGAGCACTAGCAGCCTAAGCAACCTGCAAGGTGGCAACTTAGGCCCTGCAGCCGCAAGCAGCAGCAGCGGGCAGCAGAGCGGCGCAGGAGTGGCAGTGATTCGACGCAGCAGCAGCTGCGGTGCTGTTGGGGTGTTTGACTGCAGAGTGATTCCGCAGCTGAAGCAGCTGCAGGCGGGTGGGACGCCTGCTTACACAGCGCCAGAAGTTGTGCAGGCGACGTTCAACAATACACCGCTGGAGGCTGCTGTAGGGCCGCAGGTAAGGCAGCGTTTCCATGTGCTATGTTTTGTATTGTCAGAGAGCAGCAGCTTGTAGTCTAGGATGTTGCAGACAACGCACAGCAAGGAGAGTCCCCGTGATGAACAGACTTGTCTCGCTTTGTTATTTGAAACTTCGTCGCAGCGCACACATGCATTCCTGTTTGCTGCCACCGCACCTTTGCCAACCTGCTGGCATATTCGTTTTGCTCATCCTGCAAGCATCATGCTGTGACAATGAGCTCTGCCTCACTCCCGTGATGGCTGTTGCTGTGCCGTGCGCTGCACTGTTGCTTGGCGGACCTTGGCCTGATGCGTTGCGCTGTTGCAGAACGACGTGTGGAACCTAGGCGTGCTCATTTGGGAGGCCCTTGCCGGCCGTCATCCCTTTGGAGACCACAGCACAACCCCTGGGGCCTTCATGTGTGCAGTCGTGAGCACCAGCCAGCGCCAGCTAGCAGCAAGCATTGCAGTGCTGCCAGTATCAGCAGCTTGCAAGGAGTGGCTGGGTCTTGCGCTGCAAAAGGATCCCAGCGAGCGAGCGACAGCTGCACAGCTGCTGCAGCATCGCTGGCTTTTGTCGCGCCCTGCTAGCGAGCAAAAGCAGCTGGCTGGGGTGCAGCAGCAGCAGCAGGTGGGGTGCTCGCAGGAATCGATGCTGCTGCAGTGCTGCACGTCGGAGGACTTCCCAGCATCATCAGCAGCAAATGGCCTTGCGCAACATTGCTCCGCATTGCCTGCGGCAAACTGCAGCTTCAACGGCTATAACCAGCAGCAGCAATCCAACAGCAGCTGGCAAGCAGCTGCTGCATGCAGCACGCACAACAGCAGCTCTTGTGCTGCTGCGGCTGGCAAGCAGGCACCTAGCACTGGCAACGGCAGCAGCTGCAGCAGCAACTCTGTGAGCGGTATCAGCACAATGAGCCAGCAGCAGTTTGCTTCGTACCTGCAGACCATTGGCAGCTGGGAGGATTAGGTAAATCAGGAAGGAACATGTATCGCATTGACCGGTTGACCCTTTCTGACATGACCGTGTGACCAAGTTGCAGTGTTGTTGAGTTTCATGCATTGGTTTGGGGTATTCTGTACATACTGAGATCTGGTCGGGGATAACATTAGCTTGTCAACACCAATATTCGAACATGTCATTTGTGATCATCCTCCGGAATGCAAACAAGGTTGAAGCTACCAGCATTTGCCAGTGCAGTGGTTGGCTTTGGGTTGTGGCTGAGCAACGCATGCCACCCTGGCGCATACCTGCACCACTCAGTGCTGCCATATTTATCCATATTACACCGGCAAAGCAGCTGTGCTGTGTATTACGCTGCTACAGCTGTGTTGCTGGTCTCTGCCAGTTTTGTTGTCATTGAGATGGCATTGAGTTACATGCTGCCATCTTCCATTGCATTGCGGTCGTGTCGTCATTTCTTGTGCAGGGGCTGCGGGCCCAAGCTTAGGATCATCATTCGTTGCGCGAACTGCTGAAGGTGGCAGCGGCATCTGAAAACCTAGCAGCATTCTAGCAGAAAAGCATGCAGAGTTACCCAACCCCTGCATGCAAGGCTGTCCGCGCATGCGCGGCATGTGTATGGATGCCAGCCTGGATGCACGGTGCATGTGGTACATGTGGTGCCGCGACCGCACGTGTTGGTCCGTGCCGCATGCATATGCTCATCATCATCATCATGCATATGCTGTGGGCACAGATGCCAGTTCTGCTTGTGATTCTCATTGTCTGCTTCATTGACTGGCGCCAGTGCTGTTGTTGCACTGCAAGCTGTACATATCGAAGAGTGCAAGTTGAACATAGTGTTGGATGTCAAAGAGCAGGTCTAGACGGATGCGTAGCAGGGCGCCTGCTGCCCTTGGGCTGTGAAAGACAGCGGCACTTGGCAGAAATGCAAAGTCACCCGACCCTGCATGCAAAGCTGCGCACGCAAGCGAAGCTAGCAGCACCTCTTATATCCTTGGGTTGTACGGTAAAATTTTCCGACAGATTGTGATCTTTGGTTAATGCTGCTTTGGTCTGAGCATCTGGCGGCAATTCAAGTTGAAGTGATTGTGCGTGCTCTCCGGGCAGAGTAACCTGTTCATCATCATCATGTTACCCATTAAGCCATAGCATCAACGCCATCGGCCCCGCGCCCCTCAGGAGCGGAAGAAAGAGGGAGCACTGCTCCATTGTGTTTGCAATTATTACGCACATCCCAAGCTTGGACAAGATACTCAGCAATGCTCCTAGATATCACTCGGCACACCCCCCTACTACCCCAAATATCATCAGAAACAAAAGTGATGCTATGGCTTAATGGGTAACATGATGATGATGATGATGATCAGAAACAAAACGCAACAACTTAGTGGATGCATCAGTCAACGACAATACATTGCGCAATTTTTCAGCGCCGCCAGCAACATCACGCAAAACAGACCGAATTTCATCAAGCATAGTATCCCTCTGAGCAGAAGTAGCGGGACAATCAAACATCAGATTTGACAAAGACTCAACAGAGTAACCTGTTGTGAACAATGTTGTGCTTGCACTACTTTAAGTGCCGAGGTATTGCTCAGCAGGCTGCTGCGGCAGCCGCTGCTGCTGTGGACCTGATTCGGCAATCATTGCAGCCATGCTCTGGTGACCCGCTGTATCCAATAGCTTTCAAACCACACAG
The DNA here is from genome assembly GCA_902809745.2 of Tetradesmus lagerheimii. Taxonomy (NCBI): domain Eukaryota; kingdom Viridiplantae; phylum Chlorophyta; class Chlorophyceae; order Sphaeropleales; family Scenedesmaceae; genus Tetradesmus; species Tetradesmus lagerheimii. The sequence continues at coordinate 96,381 of CADDIJ020000065.1, forward strand.
ACTGGGGTGACTGCGCAGTCACGTCTGGTCTGCTGTCAAGCATTATTAATTCTGTTTTCAGGTACTTGACGTGGCAATGACTTACGGCGCTTGGATGTTCATCCTTCAGCTGCAGGGCGTGCTGTGCGGTTCAAAAGCTGACGTTCTGCTGGCAGACTCAGCAACACTAGGGCGCGTATCTGCCTTCTACAACCACGATGCAAAGCAGGTGGGCAGCAGTGCAGTTGCCTGGAGCATAAAGCCGTTCTAAGCCTATGGCAACGGAGCATACCTCAAGACGTCTTCTTGAAAAGGATTCTAGAAGCCTTTTCTGTGGGCGGCCTGCGTGAGGCATCCCATGTCTTGATTACGTTACAGACACAACCCTAGCACACGCCGCGGCTATGGCTTGATCTGCTAATTTGATGATGATGATGATGATGATGATGATGATGATGATGATGATGATGACGATGATGATGATGATGATGATGATGATGATGATGACGATGATGATGATGATGATGATGATGATGATGATGATAATGAGAGAGAGTAGTTACATGTGGGGCCAGTCACCATCTCAGATGGTATGAGCCACCCCAAAATGAGCACAATGTCAACGCATGACGAAAGAAGATGAGCACACAATGTAGCCCATTGAGGCCATCCGTTGAGCACAGGGTCTCTCCAGATTGAGCATAAGATTATATCTGCGGTGTGTCAGTGACACACCCCAATCAGCCAACAGCATGTGCTGATAATGATGATGATGATGATGACGCCGCGGCTATAGCAGGGTTCTATTGTGGGCAGCCCCGCTCCCACGCTTCAGAGACTCCCCATTCAAGCTTTCACAACCTAGAATCCATTCCTGATAAGCATCCTACCAGCTCTTGGCTCAACAGCGGTCTCTGCATTGTGAATTGTTTCAACCACACCCAGCTTGGATCTTCCTGCACCTGTCCTGCTCCATGCAGCTGTCAGCAAAGCAGGGTTTGGCTCGGCAGAAAGGTTTGAACAATACTCATAACTCGTTTCCGAGGCCAGCATGCGTGCTAACGCCCACAACTAGAGGCACCATCCACCCACGCGCGCACGCGGCGTTCAGCAGATCGGGCGAGAAGGGACCCTTTCACGTAAGCCAATCTAGTATGAAAACGGGCGATTGAATGAATGCACGCATGTACCAGCGACTTCCAAGTAGTAGTGGTATCATGTGCTCAGCTACTGCTGTGCTGCTGCTACTGCTGCTCAACATCCGTTCCCACATCACCACACGACGCGTTGCATGCATGCAGTAGCCAAACCTGCGGTAATGCACGTAAAAATACCATATCAGCGACCACCAAACCCCAACTGTCCACCTGTGTATCCATGCTGCCGCTGTGACCACCACAGCCACTCCCCAGCGCCCCAAAGCACAGAGCAGTAGCAGCAGCAGCTGAATCAGGTGGTGCAGGCAGCACATACGCGCCCAGGTTTGCTCAGCAGCAGGGCCCTCAGCCGGTTACAACGCTGCCTGTGCTTAAAGTGCCGCTAGGCGCCAGCCCTAATGATCCCACAATGCCCCTGGAGCTACAGCTGGAAGTGCTTACCCCACAATGTGAGTGGCAGCAGCAGCAGCAGCAGTTGCAGGGACAGGTGTAGCAGCATGCCTGAATGCAGAGCTGGGTGTGTTGGCTGCAGTGTGTTTGGTCCAGCATGCAGCAGCAGCAGCTGTACAACAGGCAGGGGGGCAGTGTACCAGCAGCCTGTACAGTACTCATTCGCTGCGCTGCTGCAAATTGTGCATTCATTGTTGTCCTGCAGCCGGCTCTGCCTGCCATGTGGTGATCTTCACTGCTGGCTTTCTGCTCAACAGCAGCCTGTACCGCTCTCACCTGCTGTGCTGCTGCTACTTGTTCAATTACTTGTCCACGCTTTGTCCTGCAGCCGGCTCTGCCTGTCCGGTTGTGATCTTCACGCCTGGCTTCCTGCTCAACAGCAGCCTCACTCGCTGTGCTGCTGCCACTTGCACCCTGCATTTGAACATGCGCATGCATGCAGCCGGCTCTGCCTGTCCGGTTGTGATCTTCACGCCTGGCTTCCTGCTCAACAGCAGCCTCACTCGCTGTGCTGCTGCTACTTGCACCCTGCATTTGAACATGCGCATGCATGCAGCCGGCTCTGCCTGTCCGGTTGTGATCTTCACGCCTGGCTTCCTGCTCAACAGCAGCCTCACTCGCTGTGCTGCTGCTACTTGCACCCTGCATTTGAACATGCGCATGCATGCAGCCGGCTCTGCCTGTCCGGTTGTGATCTTCACGCCTGGCTTCCTGCTCAACAGCAGCCTCACTCGCTGTGCTGCTGCTACTTGCACCCTGCATTTGAACATGCGCATGCATGCAGCCGGCTCTGCCTGCCCGGTTGTGATCTTCACGCCTGGCTTCCTGCTCAACAGCAGCCTCACTCGCTGTGCTGCTGCCACTTGCACCCTGCATTTGAACGTGCGCATGCATGCAGCCGGCTCTGCCTGTCCGGTTGTGATCTTCACGCCTGGCTTCCTGCTCAACAGCAGCCTCTACCGCTCCTACGCAACGCGGCTGGCCAGCTGGGGCTACACAGTGCTGCTGTGGGACTTGTCGGATGTGCTGGATGACACACTTACCTGCGCCTACATGAAGCAAGTGTGTGGGGAGCAACACAGAAGTCGCTTGCTGTTTGTGATGAGTCGCGTGACTTGATATGTTGGTGGCTGGGGGACTTTGGTGTGAGATGTACACTACTACGTGATCATGATGGGTGTCAAACCAGGAGTAGAAGATATGCCAAGGGGGGGGGTATTGGAGTGTTGGGCGTAGGTGGGGGTGCATGCACAACGCTGGCCAGCTGGGGCTACACGGTGCTGCTGTGGGACCTGTCGGATCTACTAATTGACACACTAACGTGCGCATACATGAAGCAAGTGCGTGGGCGCAGCAATCAAGATGTATGTTTGCCAGCTGATTTGTCTCACGTAATGTGTTGGTGGCTGGGTGGCTGTTATGTGATGTGCACTGCGTGGTCATGATGCCAGTGGGTGCCAAACCAGGAGTAGCAGATATGGAGGGTTATTGAGGTGTTGTGCGTGAATGGGTGTGCATGACCTGAGCCTACTGCTTGTTAGCGTGCGTGGGCAGAGGTTTTTGAACTTTCAGGTCAAACTGCTGGATGCGGGATGGACTCCTGCTACTTGCAATGCGTGCCATTGTGCGGCGGCCACACATGCTCACGGCTGCATTGCGGCTGCTTGCTCTTGCCTACCGCAGGTCATTGAGATGTGCGTCTGGCTGCTGCTGCATACTGCAGGTCATTGAGATGTGTGGCAAGGACCCGCGCTTGCAGCAGTACTGCAACTGCAGCAAGCTGCTGCTGATGGGCCACTCGCGGGGGGCCAAGCTCAGCTGCCTCACCGCTGAGCAGGTGGGCAGGGGTTGGTGCATTTGATGCAATGATGTGGATTCTCTGCGCAAGGGCCCATCTGTTGTTGTTACTGCACAGTCAGAGTACAGCGGTCAGGCACGCAGCACTCGGTGTGATGCCCCAAGTGTGCAGCACTCATTTGCAATATAGCATCTGTTAACATAACATAGCATCTGTTAACATAATATAGCATCTGTTAACATAATATAGCATCTGTTAACATAATATAGCATCTGTTAACATAATATAGCATCTGTTAACATAATATAGCATCTGTTAACATATGGGTGTAAGTTTCAGGCACCTCTGACCAGTCAGTTGTTCTGTCCACGCGCATTCTGTTTAGCCACAGGCGTCGCAGTTCTTAATGCAAATCTTACACTTACTCCTGCGCTGCCGCCTTTCCCTTGCCCCTCAGGAGCCCAGGGTCCAGGGTCTATGCCTCATAGATCCAGTAGACAACAGCTCCTTTGGACCTTCAGGCGTTGGCTACCCCTCATCCCTGCCATCCCTACAAGCAGCAGCCTCCAACCGCCAACTGCCAGTGCTCGTCATCGGTGCAGCACTCAACACCGATGTAGTGCCCCCTGAGGCAAATTGGCGCCGTTTTGTTGCGGCTGCTGCTGCTGGCCGGGCTCCTGTGTGGGAGATGGTGCTCAAGGGATCGTCGCATCTGCAGTTTCTGGACAAGCAGCAGCCGCTGTTTGCGCTGTTCAGTAACAGCGGGCCGACACCGGATGAGGTTGTGCGACAGATCACACAGGTGAGAAGACTGGAGTTTGAACCTGGACTTTTGACGAGTGGCCTGGAACCTTGGATGCACAATCAATGTGTCTTCGCTGTCAGCAACAGTGGGATCACAGCGGATTGGGTTGTGTGGTAGATGACACATCTGACCAGAACTGTCTGCTTGTCCTTTGGCCTTGCGCATTGGCTTTCCTGCATTCGGACGCATTGCCAAACAGCGTCGCTTGCCACCTGCTGTACTTACCCACTTTTGTCGCCGCAGACCTGCATGGTTGCATTTGCGCAGCTCGCGCTCTGCCCAAGAACAGTGTTCTTGTAAGATGTCACTGCACAACAGCTGCAAGTCCAAGACCCTCCTTGCCCCTGTTGTACCCTTCCACCTTCTTGCAGACCTGCATGGTTGCATTTGCGCAGCTCGCGCTCTGCCCAAGAACAGTGTTCTTGTAAGATGTCACTGCACAACAGCTGCAAGTCCAAGACCCACCTTGCCCCTGTTGTACCCTTCCACCTTCTTGCAGACATGCATGGTCGCATTTGCGCAGCTCGCACTCTGCCCAAACACCCCCTACAACAGCGCGCAAGTCCAAACGCTACTCGCAGAAGAGTCAGAAGCCCTTAGCCGGCTCGCGCCGCTCGACTTCTCTTTCCAGAACATGAATCAACTACGCACAGCTGCACCACCACCACCTCCCGGCTCCGCTGCAGCACGTAATAGTGATAACGGCAGCAGCCGGGCGAGTTATGGCAATGCAGCTAACGGCGGCAGCAGCAGCAGCAGCAGGCAAGGGCCGAAGCCAGTGCAGGCGAGCTATGGGCAGTTGATGGGCATGCGGGTGCGGGAGTTGAAGCGGTTGCTGCAGGAGCATGGGGTTGATAGTGCGGACTGCTTTGAGAAAGAGGAGCTGGTGAGGCGAGTGATGGAGCGCTGTACACTCTCAGCGTAGGTGTATTTATGCCTTTTGCTTCAAGGGTCTTCTGTTGGTTTGTGTGGTGGAGTTTGCGCTGTCAGCTGTTGCTGATGGCATGCTGCACAGGGCCACCAAGGCTTGCTGCAAAACTTGTACTGCGGCGTGCTTGGTATATCAGCAGTAGCGTATCATCATCATCATCATGCTGCTACCAGTGTATGGTTGTCCCAGCGCTTCAGCCTGTGGGCTGCATGAGCCCGTGCGTGTTTGCGGCTTGTGCAGGTACCATGGGCCTTTGCACATACTTGGCTTGTGCTCCTCTCATAGCTATAGGTTGTACTGTCGTTGCAGGTTTTTGCATTGTGTACATGTTCAATGTACTTATTTTGAGCTCAAAAACATGATTTTGTACGCGCTGAAACACGCGCGCTGGTTGGGGCGGGACTATGTTGCAACTCAGGCTGCCAGCGGTTGCAGGCAGGCTGAAATGTGAAAACTTTGTAGCACTCTAGCAGGAAGAGGCATGCAGTGATACCCAACCCCTGCACGCAAGGCTGCTCACGCATGTAAGGCTGCGCATGCACGCAAGGCTGGTTGCACCCACTGTAATGCTTCGCTGATTGTCAATGTTGAACCATAGCGGATGTGGCTATGTTTTCGTTTGATCCACTGGGCGGCTGAATCCGTGCTTAGTCATTGGTCCTATGCAAATTTGCATGGTTGAATGTTGACCGCTGTGCTGCAGCAAATGTGTCACACGCTGGCACTGCCTGCCTGAGGCACGGGCCTGTCATTGGCTCCCCAAACGGGCGAGGTTACCCATGTAACACTCAGAATGTGATATATATATATATATTTATGCTGCGCTGCAGCAGTAACAGTTACATTTGTTACATTGGTAGACGATTCGCAGCTGGACCAATCCAGCAAGGAAAACCGAAGGCCTCAGGCCACAACAAGACAAAACAGGAACGGGTGGGAAGGGCGGGTGTCGCGAAGCGACAAAACAGGAACATAAAGTGCCCTGCGGCAAGCCCAGCATAAATCACCCCAGTGGCAGAACACCTGCCAGATCCAAAACCTCAGCAAAGACCCACCCAGCCTAGCCCGCCCTGAAAAGGACTGCTTTGCTAGGCATAAACACCATAAATGGTGAATTTATGCTGCGCTGCAGCAGTAACAGTTACGCAACCACTCTATACAGAGAACGAGTCACACGTACAGAGTAATTGTCGCACCTGCTGTCACCATCCACGAGTAAAAAGCACGCACAACAGCGTCACCCTGCACAACACGAGCATACAAATCGATCATGCCCGCTGATTTCCACTTCAGCCAAACACGAATGGTCTCGCGCGACACACCTGCAGCCATCATGGCCGACACAGCCCCTATGCGCAGGGAGTGAGACGAAAAGCCAGCAACAGGCACACCGCCGCTATAGCGCTGCACAAAGCTGACAACCTGCTCATCCACAAAAGCCTCACTGAGCTGACGCCGAGAAGACCCCAAAGGGGCCAGCAGAGGGCGGTCAGCAGCCCAAGTACTGCGCGCTGCACAGTGCTCAAACAGCAACCGAAACACGCGGCGCCAAAAGTCACCTCCATTCGGGCCTCGCTCAGAACCCAGGTGTAGAGGGATCACCCAATCTGCAAAGGCGCGCGGCTGCAGACGCTGCTTCAACACCCTAGCATGCAGCAGCACGCGACCGCTGCTGACCTGCAAATCACCAACAGTCAAACGCGCCAACGAAGTGCCCCGCAGCCCTGTCAGCATGCCCAAAAGCACTGTCACTACCGGCAGCTGTAAAACATGCGCTGTAGCAGAACCGCCACTGCTGTGCAGCGGCTGCACGGCCGTCAACGCACGCTCCAGCATGCTGGCAAGCAAAGGCTGACGCTCCACCGCAGGAGCCACCGGCACAAGGATGCGGACTAAACCGCTCATGAACAAACGATGCTGCGCATCCGCCACCACAGGCACACTCAAGCCCAGTAGGTTATGCACACCATTGATGGCAGACACACCGCAAGCCAGAGAACTGGCCGCAACAGAACCAGCCTGCGCCTGATGCGCCGCAAACAGATGTACCGCCTCGCGCGTCGCGGGCAGGCACGGCAGTTCAGGATCATGATCACAGCAGAACTCAGCAAACAAGCGGAAAGTTGACATGTACTGAGAGGCAGTGCCGTCGGCGAACGCATGACACAGTGCGCTGCACAACACGCCGCGTTCGCTGCTGCTCGCTGCTGTATACAACCTGCTAACTGCCCACTCACACAACTGCAGCCAGGGACTGCCCTCAGCATCCACCTCGCAGTCATACTTAACTGCTGCTGCTGCTGCCGCTGCTGCACGCCTGGGCCTAGCCCGCTCCGCCAGCAAGTCTAACACCTGAGCGCTGGACAAACTGCTGCTTGCTAGCCCTCCAGGCGCACCGCCAGCAGCGGCCATTTAGCACGGATCAAACCTCGGGACCCGCGCCTGAACATTGCACCCAGCGGCAGGCAGCGCACAGACTTGGCACGGGACAGCAGCACAGGGTACCATGCAGAGGATGGGAAGTCAGGCACGAGCAAGGTACACGCCACATGAGATGTGCTGTGCAGCTTTTTCAGCACCCGACCAATGAGAGCCCATGGGGGTGCACAGTAAGCATTTTCCCCCTCCCAATCCTGCAGCAAAGCATTAGCCCCTGCTGCCCCCTCGCCGCCCAACATGCTGTAGAACCTGGGCAGCTTAGCATTGCCAGCTGCTGCAAACAAATCGACGCTGTGGGGGCCATACCAAGCCTCTAGCTGCCTGAACACGCGTTGATCCAACAGCCATTCTGCATCACACTTGAAGCGCGACAGAGAGTCTGCTGGATTGGCCTCAGACTTGACCAGCCTGGGCAGCAGCGTGATGCGCTGCCTGTCACAAAGCCAAAAGATCTTGCGCAGAACACGCATGAGGTCAATGCTCCCAGACGCCCAATGCTTGATGCCATAGTATGCAGCAGAGTTATCAATCACACACTCCACAACCTGCTGCTGCAGCACAGGACGCGCCGCTCGCAGCGCAATATGAACTGCAGCCAGCTCTCGAACCATGATGTGCTTGTGCCGCATGCCAGGTGCCCAGCGCCCCTGCTGCTGCAGGACGCTGGAGCCTGCATGGATCAGCGCACCCCAGCCTTCATCAGATGCATCTGTAATCACCACACGCGAAACTGCTGGCGGCCAAATGCAGCTGCCATTCCAGCGCCGCGGGAACGCAGCCAGCACCTTCACATCGCGCACTGCCTGGTTACTGAGCTTCACCTTGGCAGCCCAGCTGCCCTTGCCCTTCAGAGCAGCATAAAGCTCACGCGCAAAAAACTTGGCACCGCTAAAAGCCAGAGACACACACACAGACAGGCCAGCCAAGCGAGCCACCAACCTGGCTGGCACCCAACGTTCTGACCTGCTGACCTCAGACAGCACCGCCTTGGCACATGTCTTGATCTTCACAATCCTGTCATCTGGAATCAAAAGACGCCGCTGGCAGTGTCCACCCACAGACCCAAATGCAGCTTACGAGTTTCTAGCTCCCAGGAAGATTTCTTTTCATTAGCTTTCAGGCCCAGATATGACAGCAGCGCTTTTGCATACGCCACGCCGCCGGGGCCATCGGCTCCTGGAGCAAACAGCAGCAGAAAGTCGTCAAGAAAAATGCGACTGCGAATAGGTGCGCTGCTGACCTCACCGCCCTCTGCAGGAATTGCAGGGGGATCTGCCAGCCAAGTGCCAATCTGCCTGCTGAGCCGCATGAACCATGCAGGTGACCCACTCCATCCGAAAGGCAGCGCCACCATCTGATAGCACACACCCTGCACCTGGAACCCAAAATACTTCTGATACTCAGGGTGAATGAACATGTGAAAGTAGCCATCTGCCAAATCAAACGCACGCATGCTGTCGTGAGGCTTGATAGCCTCGCGCAGGGTGTACAAATGGTCGTAAGCAGTAGGATACTCTGGGCCACAGGAGTTACAGGGCCGGCAGTCAACCGCCAGCCTGTAGCCACCTGAATGCTTAGGCACAAGAAACGCAAAGTTGCACCACTCGAGAGAATCAACCACTTTGATGGCCTCAATGCTCATGTAATGATCACGCAATGCCTCCCACGCCTGCAGCTGCTCACCCTCCAACCAGAGCCCGCCATAGTCGTAAGGCTGCGGTGGCTGTTCAAACTGTGGGACAACCCCATGCCGCAGTGCCTGCACAAGCTCAGGATCTGCACCCAAAGCTTCCCACCGCCCTGCCAAACCCTGCAATCTCCTCCACATGACACCTAACGCTCACCGGCTGCGCCGTCCGCAGCCTGCTGTCGGGTGTTGTAGGGGTGCCTGCCGCCCTGCTGCTGCTGCTGCTGCTGGCCAGTCCGGTCTCGCCGACCACGGCCGCTGCCGCGCCCCTGCTGCTCTGCTGTGTAGTCCCGGGAGGCACCCTGCTTGATAGCAGTGGTGACCTTCTTGTCCCTGAAGCTGGCCACAGCATCCAGCACAGTGCTGGATGTAACAGGCAGGTCAGACTTGCCAGCAATAGCGTTCTCCACTGCTGCCACCAGCCCCGGCTCGCGGAATTTGTGCTCGCCGAAGACTTTAAGGTAGTCCAGCCGCTGCTCCATGAGCGCCAGCACGCCCTTGAACTGTGCCAGCAGCACCGAAAAAGCCCTGCGCTGCGCCTCGTCCTGTAGAGCTGGGATGATGCGCTCCATCTCTACGACTGTGTCCTTAAAATAGCTAAAGGCGCTCGCTGACCAGCGGTACTCGTGGAGCATGGCGGGGCTACCGCCCTGGCTGACAGCTAAGTAGCCCCGATCCATGCGCATATCGAACAGTACAGGTGTCTTAGGAAGGTGTGCTGCGCGCGGAACCGGATTCTCAGCTACATGTGGGACGTCACCAACTGCCGAGGGCAGACGCACGTTGGTGCTAGCAGCAGGAACGGCCACAGAAGGCTCGGGCGCTCGCGACGAAGAAGCCCCGGCCGCTTGAGTGTTCATACGTGCAAACTCGTTCTCCAAAGTCTGAAGTCTGGCTACCAACGCTTCAGAGGTAGCCATTGCAACGTCTACCACTGCCGCAAAGCGGCAGACTGTTTGTCGCGAAGCGACAAAACAGGAACATAAAGTGCCCTGCGGCAAGCCCAGCATAAATCACCCCAGTGGCAGAACACCTGCCAGATCCAAAACCTCAGCAAAGACCCACCCAGCATAGCCCGCCCTGAAAAGGACTGCTTTGCTAGGCATAAACACCATAAATGGTGAATTTTGTAGATACACAATATGCTCGAAGCAATCAACTCAGTAATTATACTCTGGGAAGCACTTTTACATCGTTCAGTAATTCCCTATCACCTATATCAGTATGGGCTTCAAATGCTCAGTCTAATTATACCATTTTATCGTCATTCATATCATATAGCAATTTTGTAGATACACAATATGCTCGAAGCAATCAACTCAGTAATTATACTCTGGGAAGCACTTTTATATCGTTCAGTAATTCCCTATCACCTATATCAGTATGGGCTTCAAATGCTCATTCAAATAACCGATTTTGGACATTCTCAAATTCGATGGTTTCAACATCTTCTAATGTATCAATTGATAATGGACACCTCCGTATTCAAAGTGCCAACCCTACAATAGTCTTTAATTATACAAACGCAAGATCTGGATATATTCACTTTAACAATAATCTTATGTATTTTATAGGTGGATCAAACAATTCTCCTTATGGAAGTTGGAGTCAAATCGGAGGACAGTGGCCGATGACAATCAATTTATCAAATAATTCCGTCAATATGGGAGGAACGCTCGATGTTGTTGGTAGAACAAAAACCTCCTATCTTCAGGTTGGAGCGTCAACAGATACTTCAAGGTGGATTAGTGCATTGAATAGTAATATATCAAATAACACGGCGACTTATGGCATTTGCTTCGGCAAGGCCAACTCCTCTTGGAACCAAGCAGAATTGGGATACGGACATATTTCGGATGGGAATACGAGCAATTATTTGAGTTTTGCATTACACACCTCACCATCGATGGCACTCACAGGACAAGGCCGGTTAGGTATTGGGACAACCTCGCCAGCAGCTCAATTACACACAATAGGAAATGCCATATTAAACAATGTTTCTATAGGTGTTGTTGGCAGCTTAGGTGCTACGTGGGCAGGCTTTGCTCACAGTAATCGTATGAGCGAAACAAATTATGCTCTTATACAAAATAACTCAGGGGAAACAGTAATCAACTCTTCATCAGGACAAACTACTGTATTTGCTATAAATAACAATGAAGTAGCAGGCTTAGATAATGAAAGACTTTATGTATTTGACAAAACATTTTAGAATTAGGTGGCGGACAAACAAAACAAGCAGACGATTGTAAAATTGTTTCGCAAAACTATGTCCTGAAGCTGTGAATGATATGGATGGGAGGTTGTGTTATGACCAAACCGCCTTAAATGGTGTATTAATACAACTAATTAAAGATTTGAAGGATGATATAGATGACTTAAAGGCGAAGAAAAAGAAGCCTTAACTGTTGAACTGTTTTTGAAACTCAACACTTCTCCGTAATGTGTCTGTTATTTTAGGCAATAGGTCAAACAATCGTATAACCGCACAAACACCTATCACCTTTTTATTTTGATTGGATAAGTAGTAGGTATTAACAACATAGGTCTTGTTGCTAAATATCACAAGGAATTGTAAGTCTTGTCCTTGTAATGTTTTTTCAATTATCTCGTCAAAAAATTCTTTGAGTTCTTGACTTGGTATTTTCTCTCCACGAGTGTTGGTTATATCGCCTGGTAAATTAAAATCAGTGTTGTTTGACACGATAAATGTTTTGTCATTGCCAACAAAAAACACATTCAAAGTTTGAACCTGATTTGTTTTTGGATATAGGTTTTCATACACATAATCGTCTATCACTGGTAGAATGGTTATGTTGTATCGTGTGTTGAACGCAAGTAAGTCTTTCACCTTTGCTTTTGGGTCATCTTTTGCTCCACAGAAGCAATTAAATGTGAGAGCAATTGTTTCAAAGATAGAAGCGAGTGACATTATATTTTTAGCTACTATTAAAAAAATGTTTTTATGTCTACATGATCAAACTTTTCAATGCTTGTTTTCAAGACATCTTGTTTTCTTTTTTGATGCTATTCTTTGCAATATTGAATCATTTTGTATTTTTTTTCAGGTATATGGTATGCTTCTCTATTCCTTGTTTGTTTGTCTTTTCTGAATTGGTCATCTGTATGATATCGTTTGTGTTGATACTTTCGACAAACTTCGTTGAGATGTTCCCTATGGGTTTCAACGTATTTTCGGTTGTGTTCCTTGATTCGCTCTTTGTTTTGTTCAGTGTAGCTTTTGTTTTACTCCTTCATTCTTTCATTATTGAGGGCTCGATAGTTCCTTGCATGCATCTTGCAATATTCTCTGTTTTGGCTAGGGTCTTTAAAGTCATAGTGGATTCCGTCAACATAAGGCATTTTCTTATGTTAAGTGAGAAAAAAAACTATAAAGTAAGTAAAGAATATTTATTGCGTTTAAACGGCATAAACACTTACAACATTGAACTCATCATTCTCTGGAAACAAGAGGTCTGTAAGTTTGTCCTTGTTTGCATCAATAGGACTGATTGGTCTCTTGCGATCTAGAAGCAACTCCTTTTTCAGTTGCTTTGGGAGAGCTGTCTTGAGTGTGGACTTGGCTGCTGGGATGAGACTGAACAAGTTGAGTGTGTAGTATTTCTTCTTGAAGTCTTTCTTGTCTTGGAATACGATGAATACATATCCCTCATATTCGAACATGTCAACCTTTATCTCAGTGTCTTCAGGGATGTATGGCTTGATTTGACCAAACATCATGTAGCATTGAGTTTCGCTTGGAATACGACAAGCACCTTTGTCACAGTCAAAGATAGATCCGAATGCTTTGGTGAGTTTTGGGCTAAAGGAAATCATCTTATGAATTATATTATTATATTATCCTTATATAGTTTTATTTTTGGAAGAGAACGAACTAGAGCAATGATTAAAACTCACTTAATAGTATAAGCAATGACACAAAAACAGATTGTAAATGTCAACATCCAACCTGATACAAAGAGCAAAAGGCAAAAGCGTCATAAATAAGGTAAAAAGGTATCTACCAGAACTTAGCCACAATTGTCCCCAAATAATCATACAAATCCAACACAAAACTCAGCCTTTACTTTTGCAGGTTCACCGAATCGACCTTATGTCCCGTTCACTTCGTACATATCATCACCATTTAACAATGGAATTGTTCCCGACCAAGTGGATGCTCGTTCGAGTCAAATTAAGGTCAACTTTGAAACAAGGAAAACTTTGGAGGCAATAGAAAAATCCCAAAAGGACATGTTGACGCGGTATCCTGAATTAACCAAAACCCTACTCAAGCAAGAATTAAGGACATTGACAAATGCACAAGCCTTGAATACATTACCTGCAACTATACAAACACTACCCAACAACAATCTTGGCACTCAGACATCAGGTTTATCATCAAGTGAACAACACTCATCACCACAACAAAGTTTGTATGAACCTACAGGACAACATATTGAAATAGGTTTGGAAGACGTTATAGCCAATTTACAACTTGGTGATTGAATTGCATGGGGTAAACCTATTTAAGAACAATTCAACAACTTGAATAAGAAATGGAAAGAGACAAGAAAAACTATTCTCAAGGTAAGATTTATGTTATTCGCAATCATTCCAACAATACGGTATATATTGGTAATACATGCTATGAATATTTAAGCAAAAGGATGGCTTCACAGACACAATTATAGAAATAAAGTCAAGTCTGGAAGAAAAATATATACAGCCATGAATGAAATAGGTATTGATTCATATTACATAGAACTTGTTGAAGATTTTCCATGCAAGTGTGAGGCAGAACTAGTTGCACGAGAAGGACATTTCATAAGACAATATGATTCCTTCAAGAATGGATACAACGGGAATGTTGCAGGCAGAAGTAGGATTGAATACAACCAAGAGGAATCTAAAGCGATAAGTGAGAGATGCAAAACATGGAGGGATAACAACAAAGATAAGATAAAACAAAAAAGCAAGGAATACTATGAAGAGAAAACAAATGATATACTCGATTATCAACGAAACTATCGTGAGAACAACAAAGAAAAGATAAAAGAGTACCAAGAGAGGTATAGGTATCAAAATCGTGAAAAAAGGAAAGAATACATGAAAGAATACTACATAAACAAAACTTCAAAGAATTGATTTTCTTGATAAATTGTATATAACAAATGTCGTATTATCCTCGTTAATTGTAGCGGGAAAATGTCAGAATGGCAAATGGATGGATGCTATGCAATCTGCGACACTCTTAAATTGCTGGGAACTCCTTATAGGGATACACTACCAGAGAAAACCTACGGTTTTCCCATACCCTTTTCCTTAATAGGAGGTGGATGTGGGGGAACCTTGGTTCCCTTGGTAAAAAATGTGTATCACTGGGACAATCAGCATCCAAGTAGGGCAAACCTACGGTTTCCCCTAAAGGTTTAACGACTAAAAAGGAGTGGGCTTTATGCTTAAGATATAGTCTGCCTTGCTTTTAATGGAGCAAGATAATGCGTCAATGCAATATTTCCTGAAAACTCTTAACGCCTATTCTAGGCAGAAATACAAACTCAGCCCTAACATTAGTGAGAGCCAAGAACTCACAGCAGGCGACACCCTTATCGTGGCACTTCCAGAGAACTCAATTGTAGATCTCAGCACCTTTGCATGGTTTTTGGAAGGTAAGACTGGTGGGAATGGTGTGTCCTTCCCAAAACATGTAGAGTCACTAGTTGACCGAATTTCTGTGGAGATCAATGGCCACATGATTGAGAGCAGTTTCAGAAACTATAACTTGCTTTTTAGGCGTTTGGCTGACCTAACCCTTGGAGACAAGGATTATATTAGGGGTGTGCTACAAAACTCTATTCCCTCCATTGGTAGCAATGTTGCCACATACGCAACCTACAAGCAATTCTGCATCAAGCAGTGGCTTGGCTTCATAGGGTCTGCTCAACCCCAATGCTTGGATACCTCAATTTTGGGCACCGTGAGACTGCACATCTCTCATGCACCAAACAGCGTCCTAATCAAAGACACCTATGGTGCTGGAACTGCAACATACAGCCTCAGAAAAAATACTTCACAGTTGACACCATTTCTTTGAATGATGGGGTCTACTACTCTGTCGTAAATGCAAGATTGTCTGACCCTGAGAACCCTATTGAGATTCCTTTCCAAACATGGACTCAACTCAGTAAAGGACAAGGACAACTCGACGGTCAAACTCAAGCCACCCTGTCCACTGAAAGCCTCGATATGCTTGTAGGAACTTATCAACAAAGCAACTTGGCTGACAACATTAATGTTGCGAACTTGAATGCCTCATCATTCTTCAGCACAGCTTCTTCAAACATTACTGGTTCTCGCTTTACCATAAACAACGTTCCATATCCTTCATTCAAGCAGAAACCACACGATGCATTCGAAAGCACCCTTCAAGCATTCAACCTATCCCAAGATGTATTAGGTGGAACTGACAGCAACCTGAACTCTCTAGACAACTTCAAGAAAAACTACTTCCTTCATGCAATCCGTCTAAGTCACCCTACTGCAAGCGATGAGCGGGTGAAGTCTGGCATGAACCTACGTGGAACAAATGCTTCAATTACATTCAAGACTGATGGAACTGAAGACAATGTCGTTCAACATGTATGGGCTGGTCACACTTGCGTATTAAAAGTTAAACCATAAAAACAACTTGAGGTTGTACTGTAGATAATCTCACACTATATTATATAGAATGTCGCGAATCGGTTCGCAAACTGGCGTATCTTCAATCCAACCTGTATCATTAGCACCTCCCTCCAAAGAAAACTCTTTTTATAAAACATACGGAAATGTATCCTCCAAGAAAGACGCTTCCAAGAATATCACCGACCGCCATATAGACCAATTTTTCAACAACGGACACAATGTTGCACCCCTCCCAAGACAAGATGCTTTGAACTTTATAGGTAAGAGAGTTATTCCTTATAGGGGTGTGGTTGATGCATCCACACAAAACACGGAAGGTTTTGACAAGTTGAACAACTCCACACCAAAACTATCTGAAAAAGAAAAGCTTCACTCAACACCTATTCAACGCAACTAACTAGGATGAAGGGTTAATCCCTTCTATTGATTTCTGTTAATTTCTATCCGTTTCTACTTTTTCTACACCTTTAGTATAGACATGGAATCCACTACTGAAGCAAAACCCAAAAGGCAGATGACCCCTGAACAACTAGAGAAACTCAAACTAGCTCGTGAAAAGGCTCTGCAAAAGAAACGAGAAATCAAAGAGATCAAAGACGGTGAGAAAGCGATAAAACAAAAGGAACTAGAAGATCGGAAAAAGCGTGTCAAAGAGTTCGCGAAGCTCACATCGCCGAAGGCGGAGTTCAAAAAGTCGATGCCACCTGCACATGTTGAACAACAAGATGAGAGTAGCAGTGAAAGTGACGAAGAGGTTGAACATCAAATTGTAGTGAAAAAAGCTCCAAAAAAAGCAAAAAAGAAGATTATCAGGAAGGTAATTGGAGTTTCAAGTTCATCAAGTGACAGTGACAGTAGCAACGATGAAGATTACCAGGATAAACTAAAAAACAAATATAAGAACAAGTATAAAAACAAATATGCCCCCGCACCACCAAGTAGAGATGTCTTACGTGAACAAGCGAGCGATGTTATCAGGAGCAATGTAAGTAAGGAACTCCGTAAGATTGCACTTGAGAGTGTTTTCCCTAGTTATTAATTTATCCTTCATAAGTAACTATGGTTCAAGTGACCAAAATCAGCGGACTTGAGAACAAGGACCTTAAGGTAGTCCAAGCACCACCACGACAAGCACCAAAGACTTTTCCTGACAAACCATTTTTAGGAACTATCGTCGGATCACGTGGGTCAGGTAAGACAAACTGTATGATAAACCTTATCAAACACTACGACAAGACAGGGTTCTTTTCGAAAGTCTACATGTTTTCACCTACAAGTTTTGGCAATGACCCTAAATACCAACTATTAGAAGATGGAAAGCACACCTTTGAGTATAAAAAGTATCCTACATATTCAGACGATATTTTCAAAGAGGTTCTTGAGGAAATCAAGAGTGACATTGAAGAATATAAGGATTGGGAGAAAAAACACAAGTTATACAAGAAGTTCATGAAGCACGGACACAAGCGTATGACACCTGAAGAAATGTTGGAAGTAGAGATGATGATGATTGAGGAAGAAACCATAGAAGAACCTGAATGTAGATGGAAACAGATGCCGAGTTCTTTACTCATCTTTGATGATCTTGTATCCAACACAGAACTCTACAAGACTACACCACGTGGTGTTTTCTACAACTTCGCAATTTTACATCGACATTTGCTATCGTCCTTACTGTTCTGTGTACAAACGTGGAACGGAGCAGTTCCCAAACAAATCAGGGGAAATCTATCTCTTGCTTTGCTTTTCAACCTCAAGCCTGAAATCAAAAAGCATGTTGCAGACGAGTTGTGTGCTGACATGAGTGAAGACATCTTTATTGAGATGTGGGACACTGCTTGTGTAAATCAATGGGACTTCTTTATGATAAACTACGACGCACCTAAACATCTACGCTTTAGGAAGAACTTCGATGAATTGTTTGTGTTGACATAGCGTTATTTTTCGTCGCAAAATTGTCTAACTATAAAACAATGACTATCAACAGAGATACTTGGATTTCTCAAATCAAAAAGGACTACCCCAATGTGCCTGATTACGTTATAAACTGGAGGCTTGATGTCTACGAAAAAGACCCTGAGTTTTTCAAAAAGGAATCCAAAAAGAAGCACAAGGTAAAACCAAAGGAAGATTCCCCCACCTGAACATTACGAACTCAAGACTGTTCAAGTCAAGTTTGCTGACAAACCAACACCACCTATCAAGGTTGATAGTGGTGGATACATCAATGTTGATTTTTCCTAATTTTTATCCCTCATAATGATTAGAACACCTTTGATCGCTAGTGTTGTTCAACCATCTCACACTCCGTTTCCATCCCAGCCACTCAAAAAACAGTATCCACGAGTTTATCGTATAGTGCTTGACAGTAAAGATGGCGATGGTGTGTATGAAGACTGTGTATTCAATGTCAATTTACCTCAAGACATTCAAAGTGAAAACGCTATGTTGTTTGTTGAAAGTTTCCACATGACAAATACCAACACAAACGCCGAACTTGACACTAAACCCTACAAGATACACATAAGGGGTCTTACACAACCATTATCATATCACACAGACAACCAGAATAGTAGTGTTGTCATACTATCCCTTAAAGGTAGGTCTTACATTGGTAACCTGTCAGATAGATTTGGTATTCCTTTATTAGATAAGCGGTTTTTCAGAAACTCAAGTGTTAATGTGTATTTCACCTCACCTGACAGCATTATTGAAGATGTTATGGATGGGGATTACATTTTAACTCTCGTTATATTAGAGTTGGATGGATAAACTTATAAAGACACAATACATCTTTTTGAATAGTGAAAATCGCAAGACAGGAACATCATACGATTTTGATATTGACTTTCCAAACCAATACATAGCATGTGAAGATGATGAACTTCTTTGCATAACACTCATGAACTTCAATGTGTATTGTTCATGGTACAATGTGAATGACACAAACAAGTCATTTACGATTACTCGTGTGAGTGACAACGCTGTTACGAATGTAACACTTCCTGTAGGCAATTATCCTTACAAGTTGTTGTATCAGACAATCAACCTTCTTGCTGGGAGCGATGTTTGTTCTTTCAACAAGATTAAAAACAAGTTTAGATTTACCTTCACAGAGATTCACACCGTTTCATTCAACGACAAATCATTTGAGCTTCTCGGATTTTCAAACAATACGCACGCTGGAACTGTCATAGACAGTGACAAAGTGCTTAATCCTTTCAACCAACTTGATAACTTATGCGTCCATTTATCAGGAGTTCAACCATATCCTGCATACAACCTTGATAATATGGTGAGTAGCGATGTTGTCGTGAGCGATCTTATTTGTGCGATTCCTTTCACAACATCCCCTTATGATATGTTGAACTGGGTGAACGTTGGCAACCAATATCAGATGTACATACACGACAAGAGCATACAAAGTCTGAACTTCAATATTACAGACTTCAAAAATGAACCGTCGACCTATCTTACAAACTTTACCATGACACTCAAGGTCGAAACATACCAAACGTATGATGAAGACGAAACACTCCAAACAATGAAAAAGATTCTGGAATACACGAAAATGAACTTTTTGAGAAAGCATTTGGGGGTGTAACCCCCATAGCCCCCAACCTATGGTTATACTTTTGGAAGGGGGTTAAGGGCGAGAATATTCTCCCCCTATAGTATATACCAATGTTTGGAAATATGATGCAAAAAGTTGTGTCCGCTGGAAAGCGTATGTTTGGAACTTTTGGTCAGACCTTGCGTAAATTTGCTGACACTACAGGACAGGTTGTTCGTAAGGTAGGCAATTTTGTTATTTCGAATCATCAGCCAATCAGTATGCTCACCCGTGCTGTAGGCGATGCCACTGGAAATCAAACCTTGCAGAATGTCGGAAGTGCTGCTATGGCTGGTTCTGCTTACCTCACTACAAAAGGGCAAGGACTACACAGGCTCAAGACGAATTATGGAGCAACCATCGTCTGCTTGAGATATTTTTTATTTAGTGCGTTTGTGGTAAGGAAAACAATTCTTTTAGATTATAAAATGACGTTCTACTTTACCATGATGGTTCGTGAAGGTGATCATGGCTTTGCCGATGATGATTCGTACACAAGCTGTCAATTTGATAAGCTTGAAGCATGTGAGAGAGCCTACTACGACTTTAAGCCTGAAATTAGGTGGCCTTTCATCAGATGTGTCAAGTCCGTCCATTTCTAAGACAATGGTCTTTTAATCAAATTTTATTAGAAATAAAACTACTTAAGGATAATTTTTTCTTAACATCTAATAATGGAGGTTATCAACAACTTGACCAAGGAAGAAATGAGGAAGGTTCACACACTATTGATGAAGAAGATGTATCACGATGATCCTGAGTACAACAAGAAATACAAGCAATATTAAAAGACTTACAGAGAAAAGAAGTCTCAAGATGAGGAATATCGGGAAAAAATGTCAAGCAAGTTTGCGAATATCAAAAGCAAAAGTATGCTGACGACCCTGCCTACAAGGAATACAAGCTGCAAAAGGCACGAGGACGTTACCAACGCAAGAAGGAGGAGAATGCATTAGTTGCTTGTTAGATTTATTTTTATTCCTTACATATTGATCTTAAAGATAAACTACTTAAGGATAATTTAATTTCTCATATTAGGATAATAGCGTTGAGTGATAGAATCAGAAAGACACTCAAAAACAAACTAAAACAATTTTGGGGTATTAAACAGACTGGCAATGCTCTTGCCAGGAAGATGGGCTTTGATGATGAGCAAGAGTATCTTGCATATTTGAAACATCAAATGGACTTCTTGAAACAATGGGACAAGGAGCGTGATGCTAAACAGAAAAAAAAATTGAAAAAAAGGCTGTTGGAGAACTACAAGGTGAATACAAGGACTTCTTGAAGAAACTCGATAGGTGCCTGCACCACAAAAGCGTGTAAGGAAAACACCAATTGAAAAGACTAGGGTCGACAAGTTTTTGAATGGAGACAAAATGCTTACATTCAATTTTGCTATTGACACAACAGGTTATGACATAATTAAGTTCATGGCTGCCGACTGGGAGGATATGACTGAATTCATATTGAACAATGTCGACAATGCTATCAACGACAACCCTTCGATCATTCGTCTTGTAAACGACGACAACACATTTGTCAAGGTTGAAATTAGGATGGACAACTTTTATGATGACCAAGCAGAGGAAAAATTTATATCCTCAAGGTTTCACAAATCCAAGAACAGTGTATTTAAAAACTTGAAAGAGAAAATACGTAAATACTTTGAAAAGTACGAAGAAGACAATCTACAGCCAACATCATTCAAACTCATTTTCATGACAACCGCTCAAGTAGTTGGACAAGGTGGTGCTGATAGAACACTTGACAATGCCAATAAGACTTGGTTGAAGGTTAGTTTCCCAACTCGTTACAACTGTTTATATGTTGCTGTTCAGCTTGGACATCATGTCCTCAACAAAAATGCCGACTACAAAGAGTTTGTTGACAATCCCAAAAAAATCATGGACATTACAAAGAAAATGAAGTCACACATGAAGGAAAAGTTTGATACTTGTCCGAAGCGGTTGTTTAGTGATATCAAAGAGTTAACAATGTGTGCTGATATGTTGAAGTGCGAGATCAAACTATACAACAACCTATACCAATGTATTCAACACATCACACCCACAAATGCAGTCAAGAGCAAGAAAACAAAGGCTAGGAAGTGCATCGAAATCCAAGTAGCCAATAACCATAGCCAAATGCAGCTTCATCAGCGCTCGGCTGGTCTATGAGCCGCGTAACAGCAGCAGCGGGCAGGGTCAGTCAGGTGGCGGGGCAAGCACTGCTGGCAACAGGGCTGCGGCTGGCGGCAGCGGCAGGGATGCGGGTGGCAGTGCAGGGGCAGGCAGCAGCAGCAGGGCAGCAGCTAGCAAGCAGCCTCTTGGCGTCTTTGAGGTGACCCTGGCTACGGCTAGCTTGCAGGACACCTATCTGGGCGGCCGCATGCGCAGCAACCTGCGGCGCGCGGGCCTGCGCGTTTATGTGGAGGCCAAGTTGACACAGCAGCAGAAGGAGCAGCGTAAGGCTCTGCAGGGGGTGCGCAAGTCGCTGCTTGCCAATGGCGACCAGGTGCGGTGGAGGGGCCTTACCTTGCAGCGGTGGCAGGCTGGTGGGGCTAGCAGCAGCGGGCAGTGGGTGGCTGTGCCCCGCCGCCGCCACCTCCCCCTCAGTCGCCACGGGGGGCAGCAGCAGCAGGCAATGGTGGGGGTGCTAGCGTGGCAGGTTGAGCGGGGCAGGGGCTGGGCATGTTGTGAGATTCTATGGTCAGAATGTGTGTGGGCAGGCAGTGGCTCGGGTGGCTTCGGCAGTTGCGGCAAACCCTAACTGTGACATTTATGCATTTGTAGAAACATTTTGTACCGCTGACACGTGTGATGAGCTGAGTGTGCCTGGCTATCAGGCTTTCCATTGTGTGCGGGCACATAGAGGCGGGCCTGGCCGCCCGTCGGGAGGCATCACAGTGTTCTTGCGCCAGACCTCGCCTGTGTTTGGCAGCGCTGGTGTTTCTGTTACCACGGATGCCCGTGCTGGCATTGTTTGGGTGGAGGTTCCAGCATATAAATGTGCAATGGACTTGTTCATTGCGGTTAATGCAGCGTAGCTGTATCCCTGCTTGCCTGGTCAAAGGCAAGCAGTGGGTGAGGTGACAGTCAAAACACGTCATTACCTCACTGCTGCCGAAGGCCACTTAGCATGCGCAGGCGTCTAGCCCTGCACGTTTCATTGCTGTTCATGCGAACTCACAAGTTGCACGTCCTATTTTTTATCACTTCTCTGAAATCGATCCATTAATACCTCCGAATATCTCCAGATCGTTCTTACGTATATCTGAGAACAAACTAAGGACCTGCTTTAGGTCGGCCAGAGGCAGCTGAACGCACGGCTACCTGCGGCCGTCGCGTGCTCTTTCAGCCCTTTTGGCACGCTGGGCTTGAGTTAATGCGCTTTCCGCAGTTTCTTAAGGTCAGCTATCTCCGCTTAGGGGTGTAGATAAGTGACACAAGCAGCAGGCGCCGCAGCAGCACCAGCGTCAGGCAGGAGCACCAGCGGCTGGAGCTTGTCTTCACAGTGCAGTCCCCGACAGACCGGCATTTTGCTGCACGTCAGCACGCAGCTACGTATGGCTGCTTACCTCCTCAGCATGAGGGGTTGTTTGGGCCCCAGCAACAGCAGCTGGAGCTCAGCAGGTGAAGCGCTGGCGCTGAGTGGCTGCTTTGACAGCCCCAGAAGCCACAGCAGCAGCAGCAATGGCGAGAACAGCAGCCTCATTGGCAGTGTGCGCCGTCGCAGCAGCAGCAGCAGCGCACACCTGATTGTGCGCCGCCAGTTCGGCAGCGCGCTGCGCATGGGCGCCACAACAGGCGGCTGGAGCAGCTTGCAGGCTTTCACAGCCAGCAGCAGCACTGGCAACGGAGGCATGGGCTCTGGCAGCACATCTGCTGGAGCAGCAGTGCAGTAAGCGCCCTGCGCACACAGCAGGCGAGTGTGGGGCGGCTCCCACGTAACGGCCAGTCATTAGGCTACTCGTCTGAACACCCAGCTGTTGTGTCATTAAGCAGCTGTGTGGGGCACATCATTGTGGTGCCTTTTCTTGACATCTGAGCATGGTTACCGTGCACAGCTTTCCTGCAAGCACGCCGCTGCACTGGCGCTTAGGATTGTGCGGCAAGCAGTGGCGTGCCATTGGTGCATCTTCGCATGTGCTCAGCTGGCTGCAGCATGGTGTTCCTGTAGAGTGGCTGGGTGGCCGCGCACCGCCCCCCTTTTACAAGAACCCTTTGCCATCTACCAACGCCCAAAAGCAATGGTGGTTGTGCACCGAAGCGCCCCGCCTCAGCAAGTTGGGTGTGCTTACCAAGCTTGCCTCCCGCCCTGCATACTGCTCTAATGCATTTTGTGTGCCCAAGGGCAGTTCTTGGCGTCTGGTGATCAATTACAAGTATATCAACACCTTCAATGTCGCCCGCAAGTGTAGGTTTGAGACGCTGCGGTTTTTGCAGCGTTACGACTTGAGCAATGCCTTTGCTGTCAAGGCTGACATGGCAGACGCATTCTATCAGGTGCCTCTGCACGCTAGCGCAGTCGATTACTTTTGCTTTGAGTTTGCTGGCGAGTTTTATCAGATCAACTGCTTGCCTTTTGGCTGGAATAACTCGCCTTACTACTTCACCAAGGTGACTAGGCCTTTGTTGCGCATCTGCGCTCCCCTGCGCATACACGTGTGCCGTCAGGCACCATGTACCCTGCAGCGCCTGGCAGCCGTGGCAGTGTAGCGCAGGTTGGCTGCAAGGTACTGCCCTACTTGGATGACTTTTTGTTTGTGTTCCCTGACCAGGAGACAGCAGCAGCCGGTGCTGAGTGGATCCAATCCATAATGTACTGGCTTGGCTTTACGCCCCACCCCACCAAGTCTGTGTGGGAGCCCACACAGCGGCTGGAGCATTTGGGCCTGGTTGTGGACCTGGCCCAAGGCACCTTCTGTGTGCCCCCAGCCAAGGTTGCCCGCCTCACCCGCCTGGCGCGCGGCATTGCTATTGCTGCCAAGCAGAACAAGCGCCGCGTGCCAAAGCGAGCGCTGGCTGCATTTTGTGGATATGCGCAGTCTGTGCGGCTGGCTGTCATGCCGGCCAACCTGTTTCTGCGTAGTTTGTATGACGATTGTGCGTCTGTTTCTGGCTGGAATGGGACTGTCAGCATCTCCCGCCAGTCCTTCCGTGATCTTGAGTGGTGGGCGAGCATCCCTGTGCAGCATTTGTCGTCGCCTATTCGGTTGCGCCCGGCTACTGTTGATTTGTTTGTTGATGCATGTCCCACAGGCTGGGGCGCTGTGCTGCCTGTCCTGGGCGACAGCCCCGAAGGGATTGCTCACGGCGCCTGGTCTGCTGCTGAAGCGTGCATGCACATCAACCAGCAGGAGATGCGAGCTGTGCGCATGGCTCTGCTGTCTTTTGAGCCTGTGGTGCGCGATCGTGTGGTGAGGCTGCATGAAGATAACACGGTGACAGAGTCTGTTTTGGGGCGCTTTGCTTCACGGTCCGCTGCTCTCATGGACGAGTACAGGTTGTTGTGGTCTGTGCTTGAAGATCTGCATGTTCAGCTGCAGGTGGTCAGGGTGAAATCAGAACTTAATAGAGCTGATGCACCTTCTCGCTTTGTTGACCATGGGGACTACCGCCTGGATTCTGAGATGTTTAGTTGGCTGGATCTTATGTGGGGCCCGCACAAAATAGACCTGTTTGCTTCGGCGGAAAACACGCACTGTCACTGCTTCTACAGTTTGTTCCAGTGCCCTGGCAGCAGGGGCGTTGATGCCCTGCTGCAGCCATGGTCTGCTTGGGGCAATGCCTTTGCTTTCCCGCCTGTCACCACCTCAATGTTGCTGCAGGTTGTGCAGAAAGTGCGCGAAGAGCGTGCAAATGTTACGGTGGTGGTGCCGTTGTGGCCGGCTCAGCCTTGGTTTCATGAGCTGATGCTGCTTGCGGTTGACAGCTTCCAGCCGCCTTGTTCGACGCTCACCGGCCCTATGGCTCGGCGCCACAGTTCCTGGCCCTTGCTAGCTGTTCGCATCGAGCACTAGCTTGCAGATGGTCCCGCAGCTAGGTGTTTGCTGCGCAAAGGCTGCGTGTTGGGCATGCGTGTGTACAGCGTGCTGCTGCTCAGCATTTGATTTGCTGTTGCTGCTGCTTGCAGCAGTTGTCGGCCCCAGCACTACATTCAGAGGTTTGAAGGTTGGCAGCATGTGTGCTTGCTGCAGTGGTGGTTTGTGCTGGTGGTTGTGTGTTTTGGTTTGCGTTTGCTTCTGCTGCTGCTTCTCGCAGCAGTTGTCGGCCCCAGCCCTGGATTCAGCGGTGTAGGTTTGGCAGCGTGAGTGTTTGCTGCGTTAGTGGTGTGCGCTGGGGTGCGTCTGTTTGTTTGCCTGCCACATGTGTTGTGGCTTCTATCTGCGCGCCGTGTTGCGGCGGGCCAGGTGGGCTGCAAGCCTTGCTGCTTGCAGCCCTCCCCCTTCCTGTTCCACTGGTCTTTTCAATGTGGCTATTGGCTGAGGCTACCTGACCAGCAGTTTGCTCTGCTGACAGCTGGCAGCTCCCGGAGGCTGCATGCATTGCAGCGGGCTCGCACCTGGCTGTGTCCTTGCAGCCCTTGCATTTTCCTGCCAGCTGTTACAGCAGCCTCAGCCAAGCCTTCCCACTATCTATATCGTCATGGCGAAAGCAGTATTAATGTGCAATGGACTTGTTCATTGCGGTTAATGCAGCGTAGCTGTATCCCTGCTTGCCTGGTCAAAGGCAAGCAGTGGGTGAGGTGACAGTCAAAACACGTCATTACCTCACTGCTGCCGAAGGCCACTTAGCATGCGCAGGCGTCTAGCACTGCACGTTTCGTTGCTGTTCATGCGAACTGCAACTCGCCCGCCCTTCCCGCCCCCTTTTTTTTGTGGCTACTGTTCCGCATTGTGCACTGGGTGGTGGCGCTGCAGTGGCTGTGTTGCTAGCGGTGCCTCTGGTTTCAGGTGACTGACCACTGGTTGTCAGTTGCCGCAGAGTAGTTGCGCAACATGCACAACGTGCCGCGCTACCTGCCGAACCTGTGCCGCTCGCTGGGTTTCATGGTTTTATGCTGCCTTGCAGCAATGAGATGGTGTTGCCCGCTGCAGCCCCTACATAGTGTCATGTCCGCTGCCATGCAGCGTCTGACAGTGGTGCGCTGTCGTGCAGCTTTGATAGCTGTGCTGATGCTGGTTGCTTCCCATAGTGTGTGGTGCTTTGCAGCTCTTGCAGTGTTTCTGCTGCAGGCCTGCGTTGCCTGTTTCTGCGTTGTGCGCCCTTGCGCCAGGCTTGTTTGGGGACCTGTTCATTGCTGGTCCCCTGCCTTCCCTTTGCTGCCGGTGCCTGCACCTGTCTGCTGCTTTCGCCTTTCCTCTGTCTTGCCTCTTGTTGAATTGTGCCGCTCTCGGTGCTTGAAAGTGTGTAACCCCTCAAACGGCTATTGGCTGAGGCTACCTGACCAGCAGTTTGCTCTGCTGACAGCTGGCAGCTCCCGGAGGCTGCATGCATTGCAGCGGGCTCGCACCTGGCTGTGTCCTTGCAGCCCTTGCATTTTCCTGCCAGCTGTTACAGCAGCCTCAGCCAAGCCTTCCCACTATCTATATCGTCATGGCGAAAGCAGTATTAAATGCCCACGAACGCTTGCTGTTGCTGCTTCTGCTGCGCAGACTCTGAGAGCGATGAGGAGTGGGAACTCCCAAGCGCGACGGGTGAGGTGCCTGCCACAGTACCCGCAGCGCCGCGCTTTGTGCGGCGACGAGGCAAGCCTGGGAAGCACCGCGCTTGGCAGGGCTGCTGCAAGAGCGCCTGGTAAGCACCAACGCACATAATGGCGCTACTGTGGTTGCCAAGCTTGTTGGGCTGCGCGCTTGAACCTGACTTGCCTGTGTTGGCACAACACAGTGTGTATCATCATAGACCACCACTTCTGGCTGGTCTGTAAGCTAGGCAATGCTTGCTGTCGTATAGCACAATAGCTGCTGCTCACTCCTGCTGTGTTGCTGTGGCATTGCAGGTGCGACAGGGAGGACAGGCACAGGGGCCTCTGCAACCACAAGGCAACAGTGCCTGGGCCCAGCGTCAGCAGCCCACAGTCAGAGGATGCTTGCAGCACGGACAACCAGGAGGCAGGTGAGGATGCAGGCTTCAACAGGTCTGATTGAGATGAGTGGTGGTTTGCGGCCATTTCATCACGCATGCTGGTGTGCAGATGAGAGTCAGTTGCAAGCTTGGAAGCTGACAGTGTCAATTTGGTTCAGGAGTGCTGCACATGTGGTGCTTGCGTTTGGACCAACCTCATCGTCGGCCACATTATACACACTTATTGCATTGGTTCTGCTGCTGGTGCTCGCCGTTGCTTACATGTAGAGTGCTGCGTTCACCCAGCGCAGCAGGAGCTATCTTCTGGCGGCCACAGCCACAACTGCAGCAAGTCCCAGGAGGCTGCAGATGGCGATGAGTGGGAGGTGGCGAGCGCGTTCAAGTCTGGTGAGTGCAAGGAATGCATGTGCAGCGCTCATTGAAAAGTTATTTAGTGTATCGTGCGCTGGTCGCGCATGCAGTACAGCGTGCATGTTTGCTGTGCAGCCATTGCATTGCAGTGCGTGCTGCTCTCCACATCCATTGTTCTGCTCAATTGTTCTGCTTATCTGAAAGGCTCTGTGCTCTGTTTTCTGCGTATTGCAGGCTCTGGCATTCAGCATTCACCCAGCATGCAGGAAGCCAGCATGCCTTTCAGCTGCCTGCCGCAGCTGCAGCAGCAGCCGCAGCAGCTCCCATCAACCCCTAAGCAGCAGCAGCAGGATGCGGCTTGGGATGGCAGCAGTGGCAGGCAGCTGACTGCAGCAGAGCAGAAGGAGCAGCTCTTTGCCATGCCTGCTGTGTACCAGCCACGTGTGAAGGACCTAGAGGCACCAGACTTCAGCAGCATGCTCAGCGGCGAGGAGGGGCTGTGCAGCCTTGGGGCAGAGGCTGCAACCATTGCAGTGCCTGTTGTGGAGCCTGTAGAGGTAAGCACTGCTGTTGTAAGCCTGCCTGTGTGCGCCTCACTGTGTTTTCTGCTGTCTGCCAATGGTATGCTCGTATGCTGTAATGCCAGTATCCTTGCACCACATGTTGGCAAGGCAGGCCTGCTGTTGTGTTGGTGTTGCCAATGGTCTATCTGTGCAGCGATGCTTACTTCTGTTGTGCGCTGCTCTGCTCTCCTCTGCATCGCAGCTGGAGGTGGCAACGGTGGAGAACAGCAGCCACACTGCCCTCAAGCAAGCCCTCAGCACACCATCCAGCTCTAGCTGTGTGTCAGCAGCAGCGCGTACAGAGTCGGGCGCTTTCTCTAGGCCGAGTGTGACGCTGCTGCTGCCAGCCACGGTTGCGCCAGCAACACGAGTGGTGGCAGTGCCTTCTGCCTGCATGCGTGGCATGCTGCCACTGGAGCAGGTGCACCCAACTGTCAGCACCACTGGTGCCGCCAAGCGCGCAGCACCAGGCCCTGCTGCAGCGGCAGCAGCAGATGCAGCGCCTGCCCTCAAGCGCGCTAAGTCTGCCACGGCCGAGGCAATGCTGCGCCGCTGCAGCAGCAGCGGCAGCAGCTGCGCTAACGAGTCAGCTGCGGCAGCTGCTGTGCTGGCCGCCACAGCACCCTCGCCTGCGTCTGTGTGCAAGGCAGCAGCCAACGGCGCACACAAGCCTGCAGCAGCCAAGGCGCCCGTGCCGCCTAAGGCACCAAAGCCTGTCGTGGGCGTTGCTGCTGCTGCCACTGGCGCTCCCGCTGCTCCTGCAGCTGCTGGTGCTGCTGCTGCTGACGCCAAGCTGCCACCACCCATGGCACGAGCGCAGCGCATCAAGCAGCGCCCCAGGCGGCCTGACGACCCCCCGAGGCCTCTGCTGGACCTCAGCAACAGCAGCAGCCCCAGCAAGATCAGCATGCAGTGCAACAAGAAGCGGCCTGCTGCGCGCATGGCGCCTGCACCTACAACTGGGCACAGCTGCTCGCAGTGCGGTGCGACGGTGAGCACCTGCGCTGTGGTGCAGTTGTTGGTGCCTTACTTCCCATAATGCTGTTGTGTTTGCATTGGGTTTGTCGACATTCTGTGCGCACCTGTACCCCTGTGTGCAGACATGACCAGAGTCTGTAGGTGGTGTCTGACATTATACGCTGCTGCTGTGCTGCTGCTGTCCTGCTGCTCTGCTTCGTGTTTGCAGTCCACGCCTGTGTGGCGCGCTGGCCCAGCGGGGCCCAAGACGCTGTGCAACGCGTGTGGCGTGCGCTACATGAAGACGTCCAAGCGCAAGTAGAGCAGCTGCAAGGCCAAGAGGTATCGCAGCAGTGTGTATGGGCAGCGCGACAGGGAAGGTCACAGAGCTGTGCACACGTGCAGGGTGAAGTGAAGGGGCTTTTGACGTGGCTGGGTACAGCTGGGTTGTTTTGTGTGTGGGTGAGCTGGCTTGTAATGGCTGCAGAAGCCAGAGGCTGGTGGGACTGGGGGTGACAGACAGTGGCGTGTTGCGGTTAATGCTGGCCCATGCAGCTCTCAGTGCAACACTGCAGAGTTATGTCATGGCAGCACTTGTGAACTGGGGGGCTGGCAAGCGGGTTACGTTTACTCAACTTTGTGTAGGGCGCTCCTTTTTATGCACAACAGGGAAGTCGCACATAATAATGTGAGTATGTGCAGTTTGTGTACAGCAGAACCGCTCAGCACTGCCGGACAGCCGCGCCAGAGCCAGATGTGTGTGGGGGCGCTGGCTTGGAGGGTGTGTGCGTTACGTCTTACCATCCTTTGACCATCCTGCACTTGCCTAGGAGCTGCGGGGGCTTGTTTTGCAGTCGCGCGCATATGATGCCGCTACATGCGTTCTGCACATGTCGGTCAATGTCGCGCTGTGTGTCTGGTACAGCAGTCATGCTGTTGATGCAAACAGCGGTGCTGGGGCACTGTGCAGTTGCATCTGCAACTGTACGGCTCCCAGGTCATTTCCATCACACCTGCTTGCTTTTGGAGGGCGCACGAGCAGTCGTATGTGAGTGTTGGCCGCACCTATTGGTTGGGCTGGGGCTTTGGGTGGTGTGGGGACTGGTCGTGCTTACTCAGCTGCTGCATGGTTTGTGTCGGAAGCGTGCATCCTTTGTGCACATGTTTTTGCAGTGGCTGCATGTGACGGCCAGGTTTGTGAGCTGTGTAGGCAGCAAGCCGTGATGGGTTGACGATGTGATATGCCTGCTGTGGCTGGTGTTCTTTTAGAGTAGCAGACACTACTTGACGGGGCTGATGACTTGTGCTGTGTGCGCTGCGAAAGACGGATGGCTTGGTGGTGTGCGTGTTGGTGTGTGGCAGGGGTGAGTGATGCAGGGTGGCAGTAGTGGCCGGACGGTTACTGAAAGCACAAGCGTTCCTGCATGCCTCGTGTACAGCATATCGGCTAGCACATCACATCACATATGACGTCGAACGTGTGAAGTAGAATGACAAAACACAGCATGTGTATATCTCAATTCTCTTGGTTTTTTACTTGCGATAAGTGGATGGAGGCTGCATTGTGGTGACAGCCAGCTTGCGTACTTTGATGGCCACGTTGCATTGCTTTGTCATTTTCTTGGTAGTTGCCGGGGATACAGGGAACAGAGTTTTCCGTTGATGTACATGTCTGCACATGGCCTTTCACCACTGCAAGGGTGCTTCATCAATGCTGCTTGCATGAGCGATTGGTGTTGCGTGAGGTTGCACGAGTGATCAGGGAATGCATGCATCTTGTTGGGGTGTTGCTGTACAGTTGCCCCCAAACCTTGGCAAGGCACTTTGCAAGCCCCACTTTGTGGGTTTTTGAGACTTGCCAGCTGACCGTGCTCGAGCTTACGGTGTAACAAGCGAAACACATTGCATCATATTTTTACCTCCGCATGATCTTGCTGGCAATCAGCGCGGTGGTCGGAAGGTGAACCTCTCACTGAACGTCGTTTACTCATCGTCACGCTGACGCACACACTGACACTTCGAGCTGTCCAAACTCGGTTTCGCCGAACCACCAGTCGTACTTGCAGCGTTTTTTTGAAGTTCATCAGATAACCACCAAGTTGCATGTCAACTGCAGGAGCCGTAATCCGTACCAAAGGACAACAGCAGGGTGCTACAGCCAGCTCTCGTTCCTTGCTGCTTGAGCGCTACCGCAAGCATGAAAGCAGCAGAAGATGCAACACAGCCGGAGGAAGCCACTACAGTCTATGAGGTTGGTGCTGCGGCTGGTGCAGGATCTGCAGCAGCTGTAGACACATGCAGGCCTGCAGTGCTGTTGCTGCTACACTGCTGATCAGAAGATATCATGTTTGGGCCCTGCCTGCTGCTCTCCGTTAATTCCGCTCCCTAGCAAGAGCGTAGAAACTTGTAACTTGTAACTATCAGCAGATCAATGAGTGTTGCAGAAGCAAGCGCTTCAGAACACTCATAGTGCTGCTGGTGTGTGACATGCTGCAATTCAGGCGCGAGCATCGCATGCATGCATGCAACACTGCTTGTTGTACACTGTCATTGTACACCATGCTTACATTAGGAAGTGTGCAAGCAATCTGCATTCGCCCTGTAGCTTACTCTCAACACTTACCTCTGGCTCTGTATGCAATGCATGGCATCCTCATCGCTACACAGCAGCTCTCAAGCCTCTTGCTTCACCCCTGTAAGTCAAATTTCAGTTTGAACACCACACCATACAGCACCATGTCACATGCACAGCCACCTGGTGAATCTTTCAAAGCGCTGCTGCTCCTGCGCGCACACTGATACCTGCTGCTACCGTGCCTCTTCCACCACCTCTTCTTTTCACATCCTCGCAGACCACCATTGCTGTTGTCAGCGAGCCGCCAGGCATGCTGGCCCCCGACCCCAGCAATGCGGCTCCCCTTGACGCACACCACAAGATGCTCTATGAGGGCAGCATCCTCTCCTCACACTTCAAAACCTACCAGCAGGCCATCTCCAAGTATGTATCATCATCCAGCAAGTTCATGCACGCAGCAGACGACTTCATTCTGAGCGCAGGCCAGCCCGCAAAGTACGAACACAAGCTTACGCCAGAAGGCCAGGCGGCTGCTGCAGCAGCAGCAGCACTCGCACCAGCACCTGCAGGTGCAGAAGAGGCTGCGGCGCCAAGTGCATTTGCAGCAGATGCAGCACAGCCATCTACGCTGCCGCTGCAGGGGCCAGTGTCTGGCTACTACATATGCCCTAGCATGCCTGGGAGCCCTGCGTTGGGTGCTGCTGGCTTGACACACACCGCACCTGCTGACATCCTGCTGCCTAGGCAGCACCAGGCGCTGTTCAGGTGAGCTCACTGAGCTGCAGTGCCACTGACACTAAATGAAACTCTTGCGTAAGCCAGTTGGTATATGCAATGCACATGTAGGGTGGCACGCATAGCCACATGAAGAGAGCAACTTGCAGTGTCCAGAGAGTGGTGCTAGGGAAGCGGCCTGCAGTCAGGCTGTGTTGCCCTGCGCACGCGCATTGGATCTTGATGCTGCAGCAATCAGAAGCGCATGCTGCTGCACTGCTTCAGCAGAAAAGGAATTCGTTTGCCGCTCGTGATGCGCAATGTCTTATCATACGCCTGCGCCTGCTGCGCTGTGCCAAGTGCAGGCACGACATGCAGCGCAAGCTGATTGCATCTGGCAGTGACGCGCTGACAGCAGCACTGCAGGAGAAGCTGGCGCCAGCCTTCAAGGTACGATGCGGTGTTGCTCCAGTGGGTGTCAGGGCTTGCTGCTGTTTCTACCATGTGGTGCTGTTGCATTGCCAGCAAACAGCAACGGAATTTGGTAGGCAGCTGGCCAATTTCTTACTTCGCTCTTGCTGCCTTCTTGTTCTGCTGTTACTAATGATGCTCTATTTGTAACATATTTAACTGATTTTTGCAGGTGTGGCTGGGTGTGTATGATGAGTGCAAGGTGCTGCTGCCTGAGGTGGAGCGGCTGAGGAGGGACGCCGACGCAGCACTACACAGGCTGCAGCAGGCAAAGGGGAAGGTGCGGCTTTGGCCAAAAGAACAAGCCTCCTGCGCATAGCATGCGCATCGCAACATACAATTGTATGCTCACAGCTGTGCCTTGTCACGTAGTATGATACTTCGGGAAGGCAGAAGCACCTTGCAGATGCTCTGGCGTGGGTCACAGCGGTAGAGTTTTGGTCCACATCTTCCTGTACAGAGAGAACGTGCAACTGCTTTGTGCGACCAATTGCTGTGGCACGTCATGCTGCTGTTGCAACAACACGTTGCCTGATGCGGCCTCCCCATGCTGCTGCTGCTGCAGGTGCTAGAGGCTGAGGCGTCCTCCCCGCTGGTGACTGCGCAGCATCTGCAGGATGCCGGCAACATGCCGCGCGTGCTGGTGCAGGGCACTGCAGGCGGCCTGGTGGCCACACCAGCTGCACAGGAGCGCCAGGAGATGTACAACAAGGAGAACGAGTACACAGGTGCGCGTGAGGGGGACGCTGTAGCGTGTTGGCATGAGCTTAGTCACGATGCAACACTGCGACATGCATGGGCTACACAGCTGTGCTTCTGCTGATTGCATTTGGCGGTGCATTTGTAAGGCCTGGCTGTGCCGCTGCTATGAATGCCATAGCTTGGTGATACGTATCGCTGAACTAGTACTGCTGCTTGTGCTGCCGCTTGCTTTTGCTTCGCTATCCCACCAGATGCCTACCTTGCGTTTGAGCTTGCTGAGAAGGTGCTGCGTGAAATGCTTGG
This sequence comes from Tetradesmus lagerheimii, assembly GCA_902809745.2. NCBI lineage: Eukaryota > Viridiplantae > Chlorophyta > Chlorophyceae > Sphaeropleales > Scenedesmaceae > Tetradesmus > Tetradesmus lagerheimii. The sequence goes on from CADDIJ020000065.1 coordinate 130,656, forward strand.
CTGGCTCATGCAGGCAGGCGCAGGGGCACTGCTATGAATGCCATAGCTTGGCGATAAAACTTCTGGCTACCGAGCGTTGCTGACCTGGTACTGCTGCTGCTGCTGCTGCTGCCGCTGCTTGCTTCTGCTTGCTTCTGCTGCGCTATCCCACCAGATGCCTCCCTTGCATTTGAGCTGGCCGAGAAGGTGCTTTGTGACAAGCTAGGCTGGCTCATGCAGGCAGGCGCAGGCCTCAAGGGCACTGCTGCTGCTGCACTGGGCCATGCGCTGGTGGCAGCAGCAGCGGAGGGCCAGCCTGGCCAGGCCGCTGGCGGCACTGCTGCTGCTGGTGGCAGCTTGAGGGCACCCAGGGAGGAGCTGCTGGAGCCGTTCCCTGCACACATGCTGGTGAGCGTGGTGCTGGCTCTCAGTACTTTGACATCTGCTGTGCATCATCGTTGGTCGCCTGAGGGACACCACACCATGTTCACGGGAATTTTGCACGTGCAGCTGCCATTGAGGATGCACTGCTGTAGGGCCCTTTTAAAGGCGCAACTCAGGTTGGTGCAACTTCCGGCACAAGCTGCTGCAGCTGCAACTGTTTGCAAGCTGTGCTCGTTGCGTGGGGTCAGGCAACGGCAAGTGCTGGTCCTGCATATGTGCCCTTGCACACGCGCTACTAGCGCTGCTGGCAGCAGGACAGGGGCCACTAATGCTGCTCTATGCTGCGGCTCATGTTGCTCTGTGTCTCTTGTTGCCATATGCCTGCTGTTGGTGGCAGGCTCGCCTGTCTGGCCAGCACCTGCCAACTCTGCAGCAGCTGGTGCTGGCAGACGCGCAACGGCTGGCCAGGTGGGGCCAGCACTGCAGAGCAGCCATTGCAACAGCAGCAGGCGCAGCAGCAGCTGTAGCAGGCGCGCAGATGCTGGCTGCGGCAGCAGCACCAGCTGGCGCTGCTACAGCCCTGCCAGGTGGCGGTGATGTAGTGCTGCCTGCTGGTGCGTTACAGGGGTTAGCTAGGACTGATGACGCACCTGGCGCTACAGCTGCAGATGCGGCAGCAAGCACAACAGCTGGCAGTACTGCAGCAATGGGCGGCCCTGCAAGCCTTACAGCAGCAGCAACGACAAACACAGCTGGCAGGGTGGGTGAGGCCGCAGCTGCAGCGCCCACTGGGCTAGTTGGGGAGCTGCAGCAAGCTGCAGCAGCGTCAAATGTGCCGTTAGATCTGCTGGCGGCAGCCGTGAGTGCAGATGTGCAGGAGAGGGAGGCTGCGGAGGCTGCTGCGAGCAGGGATGATGCAGTGTGGCACCTGCTGCATGACGCGAGTGTGGTGGCAGCCAAAGAGGAGGGAGTGCTACTGCCTGCGGTGCTTGAGGTGCGCCTGGTTCCCTGAAACTGCAATGCTGGACATGCATAATTGGCCGTATCTGAGATGCAGCGCAGTGTGTCATGGTCCACTGTGGAGCGTTGCTGACATGCATGTTTGGAACAGGCAGCAGTGCTGCATGTTCTATGTGTTGTTTGTATGTTGCAGCATGGCACCTGCTGCATGACGCGAGCGTGGTGGCAGCCAAGGAGGAGGCGGTGCTGCTGCCTGTGGTGCTTGAGGTGCGCCTGGTGCCCCGAAACCAACAACGCTGACATGCAAAGCGTGAATCTTCAGTGCAGTGTGTCGAGTACTTCTGTGTTGTAATGGTCCACTGGGGAGCTGGCAGTGCTGACATGCATATGCGGAACAGGCAGAGTGCTGCATGTTTTGTGCGTGATTCAACCACATACGGTATGTTGGGAGCACTGGATACGGTAGCACTGGCTGGGATGGATGCAGGGAAGATGGTGCCAAGGCGAAGTTGGCATTTCACGCTCACACAGGTTCGTGGATGCTGCAACTTTGACTCTACGCCATTTGTTTCTGCCGATCGCCCAACTTTCATTATGCACCGCCACTGTGCCATCGATCAAAACGTTCAATAATCACCAAAATGTCTGCTGCTGTGCTTTATGATCACCGCTGCAGCACCTGGGCCGCGAGGCAGGTGAGCGGCTGCAGGCGCAGCACCAGGCGCTTGCTGCTGCACTGGCCAACCTTGGGCAGCAGTCCCCCGCTGCTGCCAGCTTTGACCTGGCCCTGGTGGAGGTGCTGGAGGCGGTGGATGAGCACGTGAAGGTGAGGCTCGCCTTGATAAGTTTGAAAACTTGGAACTTCTGACACATGTCATCTTGATCTCGAAGCGACAAAGAGTTGATGAGAGTGAGGTGTGATGCTGCTGGCTCTGGTAGACATGACGCAAGGACGATTGCTTGGTGACTGCAATGCACATCATGAGCTTGCACTGCTAACGTTGTGGCCTGACCAGCCGCTGCTGCTGCTGTACGTTCAGGAGCTGGAGTCAGACATTCTGCCAGCGCTTGCTGCTGCTCCCAACCTGCAGCTGCGCACCAACCACGACCTTGCAAAGCAGTACAGGCGCTCCGCAGCAGCAGCACCCACACGGCCACACGGCTGGTTCCTGGGAGCCCCTGACACATCAACAGCAGCTGTAGCTGAGGGTGAAGGCGGTTCAGGGGATGGGGGCTCAGGTGTCAGGGGCGCTGCCGCTGCTGCTGTTGCTGCCACGAAGGAGGCTCTGCGGAGGGTTGTTGCTGCTCCTGTGAGGGCAGGCGTGGCTGCTGTTGATGCTGCTGCTGACATGGCTCGTTTTGGGCCTGGCAACGTGCCTGAAAAGCTGTGAATGATTTGCCGCTTGTTGTGCAGCAGCAGCAGCAGGAGCACACTTGGTGGCCAGACCCTGCTGTTGCTGTTTGATGGACAGTGCTTGCTGTCACAGCACGGCGCAGCAGCCTGCTGCGCTGAGCGCGTGTAAATGACTTGAGGCTTTTCATGCAAGCAAGACATGCAGCCAGCTGTTGGCTGTTGCCACCTGCGCTGTGTGGTTTGCTCGATGCTTCTGCTGTTCCAAACTGTGCGTGTGCAGCCCTGGCTGCCAGCCTTGCGCTACTGCACATGACAGCATGGTTGGACCAGGGACACTGTAGTGGCGCCGTTGTCAGTATCATCATGTCACCCATGCAAGCCACAGCATGCTGGTGGCGTTGTATGATATCATAATCATCGTCATGCTGTTTGATATGGCGGTTGCATCATAGGATGCTTGCCAGAATGCACGGGCTATGGTGTTTTCAGATTGTAGTCGATAGTCTCTGCAAGTAACCTGTGCTTACGATGCTGTATTCTTACGGCGTTCTCATTTGTGCTCTTGTTTTGCTGGTGCTTCTTATGTTTTGTTTTGAGTGTGGCCATGGCTGCGGCGTTGCAACATTGTCATTGCTGTGCACGTAGATTGATCTGGCCATCCATGGACAACACGCTGGGGTCAAGACCTGGCCCAGGACCTGCTAGGCCAGGCGATGCAGTCTGCGCCGCGCTCATTTGACGAATCACGCCATGTAGCAGTCTGCGCTACCAATGCCATGACAAACATGACGGCTGCCATTTGGCTGCGACCAGCGCGCTGAAGTAAAGAATGTAGCGGTACTTGAAGGCGCATGAACGCAAGTAAAGCAGATAAGCTCCCCCCTTTGCACACATCGCTGGTGACACTCAAGTACTACTTCGTAGGCTACGCATGCATGGCATTTCAGTGTTCACTGGTTGAGAGGGATGACAAGTGCAGGTTGGCTCCGTGCGCTGTGCATTTCGCCTGTAGTTGCACTTCCACTGGACAGGCTGGGTGCTCAGCCTGCATCATGCATGGCTGAGTCAGCCTACCCCGGCCTCAGGCGGCCTAGGCTAGCCTGGCCTGGCATGACCTGCCTGATGATCGTGTGCAGAGGACGCCATACAGCTGGCTTGGCAAGACTTTATCGTCCATCCTGATCCAACATTGCCAAAAACGTACGTTATAGCCGTTGCTCACTAGTATCTAGCCCAAGATACATAATGTGTGCCGTGTAACGCCGGCCCTGCATCTGGGCAGACTGGCGTGCTTCCGGCCGATAAAGCAAAACAGCTTATCGTTGTTTTCGAATGTATGAACACATCCTGTGACCACGGGGCTCCGAATGCTCCGATTGGATCGGTTGACAAGGAGTACCATTGGCTTGACGACAACTCAACGCAGGTGAATTCCGTCTAAACTAGCTTTTCAACACTGGTTTAAGCTTAATCTGCTGTTGAGGAACCCGAATGAATCACTCTTCATGAGGGAGCTGAACCGACGCTTTACGCTTCTTTTACAAACCATTACCCCGGGTGCCATCTTGCCTCCCACCAGCACAGCGAGATGCCATGAGGCGCTTCCAGCCCACGGAGATCTTTTTGGCAGTCTCTAGCGCAACTTCACAGACCATTTCGGTGCCTTGCACAACCCTCGGCTAGCTTGCTCGCCACATCTCTGGCCTGCTGCTTCAGTGCAGTAGTTGGGCATCATTGATGCATCGATCTGTGTTTGTATAGGCGTGCACACTGCCTTGAGACGCACACAAGGCTCCAGCTGGACGACTGCGCCTGCTCTTTGTGTACGAGGCATCTCTCAGTCCGGATTTCGCCCAGAAACCTTGAAGGTGGGCTTATGTAAACTTATCATGCAGGCAGTGGCTTTGCTTGGTTGCTCTCGCTGGTTCCGGCGCTTTGAGACGTGTACCTTTGCCAGCAATGCAATGGAGACCGGATCGCAGCTTTGGCACGCGTCAGCATCGTTTTTGCATTTGTCGGTGCTGCTTAGCTGCTTGGTCGCGGCTTGTTGGCCAGTTGCCGTGGTGTCATCAATAGCCAGTTGCAACTGCTGCACTGGAGGCTGTTGTGCACAGCTGCATTTGTCCATCTGCGTGCTGGTGTGCAGAGTTTCGAGTGTTATATGATGTAATTATGAGCAATAATCAGGATACAGCAGGCAACCAGGTGCATTAGCTGAACATGCATGTGCCAGCTCACTGGGCTTACCTCATGACTCACCATCAAACCTACAATGCATCCTGCCTGTTGCTGCTGTCTTCACAGATCTTCACAGATGGCAATCACCTGTGGAGATCTGTTTGATGGACTGCTGCTCCCCTCCCTGCACGATGTGTGCGAGCTCAACTGGCTGTCAGGCAACCACTGCCCAGCAAGCTCTGCGGCTGCCCCATGTGACAAGCAGCAGCATCCGCTGCTGAAGCCCTGCGAGAGCGAGGAGACCACCGAGGACGTTTTCGACTCCCTCGACGCCTTTCTGGCAACAGAGTTCCCTGAGCTCGACAGCGAGTGCATTCCGCAGCTGGCATCCCCAATGCACAGCAGCAGCTACAGCGGCTGCGCTGTGGGCATGGCACCACCTGCAGTAGCACTGCCAGCACTCAGCTGCAGCAGCACTGACAGCCATGGCATGCAGCTCATGCAGCAGCAGCACCAGCAGCAGGCACTCGTGTGCAGCTCACCCACCTCGTCAGGTGCCCCAGATGTTGCTGAGTCAGCTGCGGCAGCAGCCGCTGCAGCAGCAGCAGCCAAGGCACAGGCGCAGGCATTTGCCTCACTCTCTGCCATGGATGCCAGCAGCCTTGGCCGCCTGGGCAGTACCGCAAGCACCACAACCTGCACAGCTGCTGTCACCGCAGCAACCGGCAGCACCGGGGCTATCCCTCGCTGGAAGCTGTACCACATGCAGCAGCGCCAGGAGCTGCTTGCACCCAAGGCTGCATCCCCCAAGGCGCCAAAGCTGCAGATCATCGCAGGCCAAGGCTCAGCAGCAGCACCAGCTGGCAGCTGTGGCAGTCCGCTTTCAGCTATGTCATCCGGCACTGCATGCCTGTCGCCCGTCAATGCACTGGCCTCCAATGCAGGTGTCGTAACAATGGCAGTGCCTGCGCAGATGGTGGGCGCTGACCAGCTGCTGCTGCTCAACCTGCACCAGCAGCAGCAGTGCGCCGTGATTGTGGGCGCCAAGCGGCAGTGGGCTGAGCCTGTCGGTGCTCCCATCCCCGTTGTCCCCTGCAAGGCCAAGCGCTCGCGTGTGACTGCTGCTGGCAACACTGCAGCGCAGCACATGTATGGTCTCACAGCAGAGCCCAGCCAGCAGATGCAGCTGCAGGTGCTCCAGCTGCATTTGCAGCAGCAGATTCAGCAGAACTACCAGCAGCAGCAGCTGCAGGCGCTGCACAACCAGCTGCACATGCGTTTGCAGGTGCAGCAGCACCCGCTGGCGTTCCAGCCAGCCACGCAGACACGCCACAAGCGCCAGGCTACACGCACAGTAAGGTGCTAAGACGGCACATCATGGTGTGGATGTGCAATGCATGTGGCGTCTGTTGGTGTTTGGTTACACAGCTTGCGGGCTATGAGGTGGTGCGAATGGCAAGAACGGCAGTACCGGCATGAGTGTGTTCAATGCTGTCAGCTTATCGAATTAGCTTGTGAGTATCTTGTGTGGGTATGTCTTCAGACTCAGTAGAGCAACACCACAATATGTGCATAGATTTGTTGACCAGACCAGGTTTGAAAAGAGCACTTGCTTGTCTTGGTCGTAATGGGCAGGCGGGGTTTGGCGGTTACTAGAGCTGTATACGTTGTGCATGTGCCATCACCAGCTTGTTCTCGGGAGTGTGTGGGTTTAGGTTGTATCACAACTAGGGCTGCATGTGCCTGTACACACTGTTTACTATATACGCCTCTGGCAGTTTTGAGGCATCATGCAGCCCTGTGCCAGTATCGATACCGCTGGCATGCAGTTTTTGCTCAGCAGGAGTGATGCAACCGCAGCGCGTGGAGTGGCTGCTGATCAGCTTAACGCGGGCTGCTTGTCGCTAGAGGGTGGGGATCCTGCAACAGCATAGTTGCAGCTGTGTGGCTTTTGTCTTGAGTGGTTTCTTCCATGTGCGCCTGCCACTGCTTGGAGAGCAGACTGCATGTTTGCTGGGTGGTTGTGTGGTATGTGTGGCGTCGATGTCGGGACTGTTTGTTGTATTGCTGCAGTTGCATCGGCACGGCATGTGCCACGCTGCAGTAGTGGAAGTTAAATCGTTGGAGCCACCCAGTTTTGTTGGAGCCAGCAGTGATGCGCTGGTGTTAGGATGGCTTCTCATGTAGGTTGATAGTGTTGCTTGTTGCATTGTGGCAGATGTCGGCCCGGTGCCTGTGTGCCTGGCCATGTATGGTGTCCTGGCATACAGTCTGCTTGCTGCATGCTGTGCCTGGCTACCGCGTATGCGCATGTCATCGTTGTTGTTATGGTTGCGTATGCTCCGCACAGCATGGCAGTAGGGTGTGAGTGGGTTGTAGTTGCACCTGCTCTTGGCCGGTATGTATATCGTCCTTTATTTTCGCCTACGGGCAGCATAGCATAGCGGACGGGTGTGCCGGCCGTCCTTTTTTGTTTTGACCGTGGTGCTGTTGTGTATGCTGGCAGTCGTGGTGCTCTCCTGCATTGTGTGTGTCACACAGTTCTGTGTGCGTCACATGGTGTTCTGGCGAGTGCCGCTTTGTGGCTTTTTGTGTGTTGCTGCAGTCTTGCGGGCTTGCACACCTGAAGTATGCTTTAACCCATGCCTGCTTCAACACAGCAGCAACAGTTGGCTACGTCCCGCCGCTGCCCACAGCCTGGATCTCTGCATGTTTGTTGCGTCTGCATTAGCGGCTGCATATGTGTTTGCTCAGCAGCTTTGAATCCCGCGGCTGCTTTACTGGTGTGCCAGACAGCAGCTGGTGTTTCCTCTGCCTTACAGCTGGCACTAGCGGCATGCAGCTGTCCATATATGTGGCGTGCAGGTGTGTTTTCGCTGCTGCCACCACATGCGCCAAGCAGTTGGTATGCCGCTCATCTGTCGTGAGCAGCATTGTTTGCCATGTGTGTATGCTTGGTGAGTTTGTATGCATGCATGTAGCAGTTCACTGCTGCGCTGGCTGTACCATAAGCGCACGTATTAGTAGGATGGTCAGTAGTTTCTGCGCACAAGTGCGAGGCATGTCGTAGCAACCTAGCATCACATGCAGTGCATGTGTGGCATGCACAGGCTTTATCAGCCTTCTTTTGCTTTGGGTGTTTCTGGTGTTGTTGGTTTTGGGGTTTGCACGGCTCTGTTTAGTGGCTGGTTGTTGTCTGGTACGGATAGGCGGCAGCGGAGTAATAACCGCAGGTTGATGGGTACTGTCGTACTTAGTAGCAACAGTGTAGGAGAGCAATCAACGAATTTGAACGGAGGCCAGCCTAGTTGCGATGGGAAGCAGCAGGCATGGTGTGGCGTAAACTGGGGCTTTGCATGAGTTGTCGCAGTATTGCGGCTGACCACTGTTGTGTTTGTTTCGCACGCTGGTGCATACTGTGATGGTTTGCACTTCTATTTCTTAAGAGCTATTAACTGCACATGGCGTGTTGCGGCAAAAGCTGCAGCACGCCCATGTGTAGGGTTGACTGACAGAAACCGTTTGCAAGATTTGCTATCAGTTTGCATGCATGTTTCAAGGCTGTGTGCATAACTAAACCCGACTGAAGTGCTGTCAGTGCCAGTGTGAAGTTTGAAACGCTGGCCACCATTGACATGCAACATTTGCACATACTGTTGTTGTCGTTGACTGTTCAAGCACTGACCGTTCTGTGCATGCGTGTGATGCCTTGTGGCACCCCATCTTGCATATATTGCTGTGCTGTCTTGTCCGCTGTAGAGTGGAAACAGTGGACATGATTAGACGCACGCTTCACATACAAAACCCTTAGTGTTGACTCTGGTGACCGGCTTGAAGCATTGGAAGCACCCTGTTTGATTGTTTTGTTACCATGGTGGTGCAGTGTAGAGTGAAACGCTGCATTCACATGTCGTTCCACATAGGTGCCCTCCTTGCCCTGACCTCTCCTTGGATGGTTCACCCACACCAACAGTTGACTGTGCTCAGGGCAACCTTCGATGCTGCATACAGTGGGCAATCTAGCACGGTGCATGCATGCTTCAGGGTATTAGCGCTATTCACGTATCTCTGATACGCTATCTGTCGGGCAGCAGCCAGGCCATTCGCCAGTGGAGGCATTGGCATACGGCAGCAGGAGTTCAGCCGCAGTTGTCGAGTTTCTTTACTGCTTTCACGGGCCATTGGGTACAGGAAGATGCTCTTTGCTATGTCTATTTCATGAGCTTCTGAAGCTCCTTTGTTTCTGTTACAGCATGAGGGTTGTCCCCGCTCTAGCTACACTACAGTGTACACCTGGTTTGCATTTTAGTTTGCACTGGTGTGTTTCGGAGCTCCGACAACAGCCCCACCATGTTGGCTGTGTAGCACCGGATTAGTTTTGCCCCATGCTGTTGTGGTTGGCGCTGCAGCCGCGTGCGTTGGTATTCTTAGCGTCATCAAAGTTGTGGAGCTAGCTGCGGTGGCTGTTTAAGGTCCTGGGATTGCGCCTGCAGTGTTGTGTTTGCAGATGCTTTATCACGCTGGAAGCACTGTTTCTTGGATGCGCATGCAGCGCCAATGCTGCTGTGCTGTAGAGCTGCGTGGCGGGCACTCCGCAACGCCGCATCAGGTTAAGGTTGCTGGTGCGTTTCGGATATATAGTAAGCCATGTAACAAGACCTACTGTTGTCCAGTGCTGCACGTCGCAGTAGAAAACCTTTGCTAGCACGGAACTCGGCCTGCCCCGCGGTCGGTGACCGCTGTGGCAGGTGTCAGAACCTGCGTTGCAAACGCACCAGAAAAGCACGGGCCTGTGATACAGCGCATGAGGTGGCATGGCTAGGAGCAGTGCCACCGGAAGAAGCAGTGCCGCAGGGGTACGCCTACAGCTGGCATTTTGCGCACACCTTTGTGGCAGAGTGGGCGGCAGCAACAGCGACAATGCTGGAGGCAGCGCATATGGGGCTGTCGCCACAGCAGCAGGGTGACAGGTCAGCAGCAATTACTGCCAGGAAAGCAAGGGCAGTGCAGCGCCACGGATCAGCGCGGCATGCCCAGCAGGAGGCAGTGATGAGGCTGCTCCCTCCAGACCAGCGCCTAGAGTGGCTGCCTCCACAGCAGCAAGCAGCAGCGCAGGGGGCAGCCCAGGTACAAGTGGTGCCAGCTGCTGCAAATGCAGCAGCGGCCCCACAGCCAACAGAGCAGCAGGCGGTAGGTGCTGCAGCGGCACAGCAGCTCGCAGCGCCGCCGGCCACTGCTGAGCACGCGGTGGCAAGTTCACCAGCAGCAGCAACAGCTGCTGCTGCTGCAGGGGTAGCCACCAGCTCCACAGCAAGGCGCAGTGTTTTCTCGCGCCTGGGACCGCTGCCACGGCAGCAACAGCAGCAGCCAGGGCAGGCAGCGGCAAGCAGTTCAGCTACTGCTGGTGTTGCCAGAGGGCAAGACCAGCAGCAGCAGCAGCGGCAGTGTGGGTCAGTGCAGGCACAAGTGGCTTGCAACTCAACTGCTGCGCATGGCGAAGAGCCGCCGCAGCAGCAGCAGCAGCAGCGGCGGCGGCAGGAGGCGTCTGAACCTCCTGTTGGTGCGGCGACAGCAGCGGCAGTAGACGCGGCAGGGGAGGATGAATCTGCCAGTGGTGAGGACGTAGAGGGAGGCGGCAGTGACAGCGCCGCCGACGTTGAGTCTGCCAGGGGCGAGGATGCAGAAGGCGGCAGTGACTGTGCCGCAGATGATGATGGTGGCGATGACGTCAGCGAAGGCGTCGGCATAGTAGCAAGTGGGCCGCAGATGAGGAGTGGTTAACAGATGAGTGGCGGCAGCCCATCATGTGAGGTGGATGTGACTAGTGTCTGCACTGAGCAGTACAATGAGCTCAGCAATGTAGTAAATCTTTGTGGGTGACACGCAGCAGATGTTGCGCTGCAAAAGATGGACAGTTGTAGTAAGTGGTGTACAGAGTGTCTGCAATATTAGCACATGCAGATCAAACTTTGGCTATGCGTTACAGCCAAGTGTCAGTTGTGACGGCCAGTGCCCAGGTGGGGCAAGCCTAGTGATTTTGAGCGAGGACCCAGGTGCATGAGCTGCTATGCAGCTGCGATGCATGTTTGATGGACGCTGATAGCATGCGTGGCAGGCATGTGCAGCAGGGTTGTGGTTTGATGGATGAGTGTGTGGATATTTTGCACGTTTTCATGTTTCTCGGAGAGCCTGCACTGTCTCTGACATTCGGCAGCAGCGACGGCGCCCATCTTGTTTTGCAGGATGCAGCTAGCTGTTTGCTCATGGCATGAGCAAAGGGGGGGAAAGAGACTGCATCCAGCTGACCACCCTCAATTTCCTTTTGCTCTACAGCACTGCATGCTTGCTTTGACTAGTACCACTATTGAATAGCAGCACTTAGAGTCCAAATGCCTATAGCGCTCAGCTCACGCGACAGCATGCGCATATCGTTGTAGATTGTTATGTTATGTTGTTTGGTGAACGTGTCGCAAGCAGTTATGGTAGACCGTTCTCTCCTGGCGAGGCTGAGCATTGCTTGTTGCAAGGTACTTGTGTACCTGCTGGTAGTATACAGCAGGTCGACAAATGAGCTATTCTTGTCAACCCTTGCGGTGTGGCTGGCCACTTGGCTGAACAATGGCCTATTTGTAACATGAGGCACTTGCTTGAACACCTGCAATCCTTTTCACCTGCGAGTCGCCATTGATTGATGACCGTCATAGTGATGGTACGACTCAAGGAACCTGACATCAAGTAAGGTATTGGTGTTACCAGTGGGAGCGCAATCGTACTGGCCGCCCAACGGCCGGCCGCGCCAGGCCACACACAACTCAGTTTGGAAAACCTAACTGTTGTGAACCTGAGGCACTGCCTCACAAGTACAACACACGCCGCCTTACGCTCGACAGTGCGCCAGGCATCAACAGCCGCACAGCAGCGCTACAGCTGCCTGCAGCTGCTGCACCTCTCCCACCACACCAGCCGCACCCACACCACCCTCCTGCTGCAGCTGCTGCGCTGCTGTTGCAAGCTTGCCCACGAGCTGCTGCAGCTGCTGCTCCTGCTGCACCAAGTGCCCACTCAGACTCTGCTGCGCCAGGACAACTCTCAACGCATGCACTGCGACAGCCAGCCTCATGCTAGACACTGCTGCTGCTGCAGCTCCTGTGCTCATATGCGCAGGCGCGAGTTGCTCCAGAAAAGGCAGCACACAATCAGGCACAGCTGCCAGCAGCGGCAGCAACACAGGCATGCAAGCATCAACAGCAGCTGACTCAGCTGATGTTCCCTCGGCACCAACTGCTGCTGCTGCTGCTGTTGCTACAGCTGCTAGTGCCATCGCCTGTGGCTGGTTGCTAGGCCCTGCTGCTGCCACTTTGTCACTGCTGCTGCTGCTGCCCTCTGCTGCTGTCATGCTGCTAGTGCAGTAAGCCGCAAGCACAGCTGACAGCTGATCCAACAGCACGCGCGGCATCACTGCTGCTGCTGCTGCAGATGATTTGTCCAATGTTTTGCTGCTGCTGCTGGTGCTGCCAGCTGGGCACCAGCATCCTGCTGCAAGAGCTGCCAAGCTGGCGCAGCTGTAGCTGCTACAGCGCAAGCTATCACTGCTGCCTGCTACCACACCATGCTGCTGCTGCTGCTGCCACTGCTGCACTGCAACTGGTGCTAGCAACTGCAGCAGCTCATCTAACGGCCCATACGTGTGCAGCCACCTGCACACTGCGTTGACCAGCTGCTGATGCCGGTCAAACTTCCCGCCAATATTCTTCCCGCTGCTGCAGTCAACGTAACCGCCGGCAGGTGGCCCACTCAGCAGCGTAGCTACAAAACTGAGGAACTGATCAGGCGGCATGCTACTGCCAGCAGCAGCTAGCACAGAGTCCAGCAAGCGAGCAACTGCAGCATTGCTGTAGCTTGTCAGTCTGCAGGATAGCGCTACAGCCTTCAGCAGCTGCGGCTGTAGCTGCGGCTGGAAGCACAGCGCATCAAATGCAAGTGACTGTACACTAGCAGGGAGCCCTGCTAGCGGCCCCACTAGCACTGCTACTGCAGCCTCCTGCAGGCTACCCCCCTGCTGCTGCTGTTGATCACCATCCTGCTGCTTGCGCTTCTTGCTCTGCTTGCTGCTGCTGCTGCTGCTACCTGGCAGTGATGTCGCCAGTAGCGCTGCCAGCTGCGGCTGCACCTGCAGCAGCTGCTGCTGTACTGCTGAGCCGGGCTGCGCGAGCCTACCTGCTTGATACACCATCAGCAGCAGCAGCCTGCTTACATGCGGCCTAGCCGTACCTTGCTCCCACAGCAGTTTGGGGGCTGCAGCAAGCCATCCAGAAACAGCAGCATCCTGAGTAGGGTCAGGTACCGCATCAAACAGGTACCGCAGCATCAGCTGCAGCTGCAGCTGCTGGCATGCAGTCCTAACTGCTCCTGTGACGATACCACCTGCTGCTGCTGTTGCCTGGCCTGCCTGCTGCTGCTGCTTGTGTGCGGCAGCAGTAAGGTGTGGCGCAGCAAGTAGTTGATCTACTGCTGCCAGCAGCTGCTGGCATGGTTCAGTTGCCATGCTTGGCAGCAGCTGCTGCAGGCATTGCAGCACCACCAGCACATTGCTGCTGTTGCTGGTGCTTGCCCCGCTTGCTGCACCTTCCTGCTGCTGCTGCTGCTGCTGTTGGGGTGTGCCACTGCTTTGCCGGTTGCCTTGCTTCTTGCCACTGCCTGGTGCTGCTGCTGCTGCTGCTTGATTTGGCTGCTGCTCTAGGGTTGACAGAGCAGAGGTTGGCAGGCAGCTGCCTGTGGCCAGCACATCTGCAGCAAAACGAAAAGTAACATTCGAGGTGTCAACGCACATGACGGGAGACATACACCAGGACGCATGCAATCCCAGCGCAACAACTGGATGCATTTTTGTGCCTAGCGTCTGTAACATGCGCTTCTCATGCGCTCCCACTATCTAAACAATGCACACCACTGCACTCAACCAAAACTAGGAACCCGTTGCTTGCAATCTCACCAGCCATGAACTGCAGCAGCCGATCCTGCCAATCCCGCTGCGCTGCAAGCTCTGCCGTGCTGCTGCCGCCACCGCCCCTGCTGCTGCTGCTGCTGCCGCCAGCTCGAACCGCAGGCGGCCACTGCACCCCGCCTGCCATGAACCCTGCCAGTAGCTGAACCGCCAGCAGGTTAAACCGCTGCAGCAGATCCTGCAGCGGCGCTGGCAGTCTGGCAGCTGGTGCTGCGACAGGAAACACTTTCAGCAGCCGCGGCAGCACTTGTGCGGCTGCTTGGTTCAGCCAGAGCGCCTTATCTTGACGCAGCGTGTCAAAACCAGGACACAAGCTGCTGCTGCTGCTGCTGCCATATGGCCTAACATCTTCTGCTGCTGCTCCTGATGTTGCAGCAGTGCTGACCTCAGGCGCGACATGTGTCAGCAGCAGCTGGCAGCAGCCCAAGATGTGCACCAGTACTTGGGACGCTTCCTGCTCTGGTGCAGTAGACAAGCTGCCTGGTGCTGCTTCTGCCCAGCAGTCAAACAGCACAGCAAGCAGCTGCAGCGACTGCGACTGCAACTGAGCAGCCGAACCGCCTGCTGCTGCTGGTGCTGCTGGTGCCGCTGTACTGCTCACTGCAGCCTGCTGCATGCCTGCTGACTGCTTCTGCTGCTGTGTTGGAGCATCACTGTCAGTAGCATACAGCCGCAGCAGTTCCTGTGCTGCTGGCACGCGTATTGCTGCTGGCGGTGCAGGAGCACTCCTAGCTGCTAGCAGCGGCCCGCTGCGGCTACTGCTGCTGTGCCAAGCCCCATTTGCATCAGCCGAACCTGCTGCTGCTGCCTCGCCTGCGCCACTGCTGCTGCGTGCTGCAGCTGCAGCCAGCAAGGCAGTGTGCAGGAAGCGCTGCAAGCTTGACATCACTTTCAACAGGCCAGTCAGCGCTTGGCTTTTCACACTCTTGCCCCTGTTGGTGCGTGACAGCAGCCCACTGTAGTGCCCTAAGCTACAGCAGAGCTGCTCATCGCCAGCCATGAGCTGCGGTGCTGCTTCTGTTAGCGCTTCCAACACAGCCAACGCATCTAACCGCACATCGGCTGAGAGGTGCGTCAGCGCTGCGGATAGGTGCGCCATGAACAGCGGCACAAACGGTGCAAGTGCTGCAGGCCCGAGCGCTGGCAGTGCTGCTGTGCGGAGGAGCGACAGCAGTGCAGTACGCACTGGCTGTTCGCCGTCTGCAACGCGCGTTGCGAGTGCCTCGAGCAGTAGTGCAGCATGGCGGCGGGCCTGTGCTGGGTGGGCTGTGAGCAGCTGCTGCAGGCCTGCGAGTGCGTCGCGGCGCGTGTGGGTGTTGTGGTGAGACAGCTGGCCCACAAGCTCCTGCAAGCAGTGAAGTAAGGCAGCATGTTGTTGAATGGCTGAACGCAATGACAGCAAAGCAGAAGGTGTGTGGGCACGCAGAGTTGAGACAGCTGGCCCACAAGCTCCTGCAAGCAGAGAAGTAAGGCAGCATGTTGAAAGGCTGAAGGCAATGAATCAGACAGCTAAGGAGGAGACAGGTGGGGGACATGCAAGATTGCCAAAATCTGACTGATCATGTTGGCTCCATGTGCTGGACAAGTCTTGAAAGACAACACCTTGGATTTGCATGGTTTTACGATACAGGATCCAGCTGTAAGCTGGTAAAAGCCAAACATGCATCAAGGCTGCTGCTGCTGCCGCCGCCAGAGTGTAGGATGCTCTGCCACTGCTGCACATGCTCTGCTGCTGTAAACGCCCCTATTGCAGTACCTGGTATGTTTCGCTTGCTGTTTGACCAGTGCGCGCACCTTGAGTGTGAGGTTGCGCTCGCTGACCGCTGCCCCTGCCTTGTCCTGAGCAATGCTCTGGGTTGACAGGTTGATGCTGCGCGACTTGAAGTCTGTGTTCGTGTCATTCTGCGCCTTCGGAAGCTTCTTGCCGACTTTGTGCTTTACTTTGCGGAAATCAACGCCCACACCAGGATTCTTTCGCTTGGAGGGCTTGCCCATAGCTCACCGGCTGCCGTGAGTAGCTGAGCCAGAACTCGCCACTTATACTCTGCTAACAGCTTACGATAACACACACGATCAGCAAACGCTGCAGTTGGCTTCTGCAAGCTGCAAGAAGGTTGTGCTGTGGCAGCCAGCAGGCACAGTAGCCAGCAGGCTTACTTCTCGGCAAACAACAGGCGCTATGCAATCACATTGTGCGCTTACTACGCCTCCAGAAGCACCCAAGAAGCAGCCAACAGGTGTGTCACGTATATGACAGACAGATAACTTAACCTTGACCGTCAGTGACACTGGCTGGCACTGCTCTGTCACGCTCCTCTGCCACGCTGCTCAGCCAGAGGACGCAGCATGCTGTGACCCCATATTGAAGTGGAGTTTTACAACCTGGCAACAGTCAAATCACCGTGACTTCACCCGCACACTCAGTTACTGGGGGGCTCCCAGTGTGGCCAGCTGCATGGTGCACACGCTGTGTGCTGGCAGCACGCCTGTCTAGACAGATCTGCAGCTGATGCACCATACATGCAGAGGCGTACTGCTGCATGTGGCCCCTTACCACTACATTGTAGCGCCCCCACAAAGGTCAACCTGCGGCTACATGCACCGCGCGCTACTGCCATGATGACAAAGCAAACTGGTGACACACAGGCAGAACAAGACTTTGCATCAAACCTGGTAAGCTGCCACAAACACACTTTGACATTCAATATGAGCCCTGTAACCCAAACCCCAGCAGGCCAGCTGTGACGCTCGTGGCCTGGCTGTCTAAAATAAAACCAGCCAAACGAGGGGGATGCATGATGTATTGATGCTTGCACACTCTGGCTCCTGAGGGGCGCGGGGCCGATGGCGTTGATGCTATGGCTTAATGGGTAACATGATGATGATGATGACACTCTGGCGAAAACTACCATATGTGATTCTGCTGGTGTACTGTACCATGTGACGTTATGTGACAGACAGCATGCAGCCTGATTATGTGTGGTCAACCAAGGGTCAACTGACGTTGAATTGCGCGGCCAGGCAAGCAGCAACGCGCCTCCTGTTCATGATAAGGTGACAGTGTGCGCACGCATGCGTCGCAGGATGCATGGGTGCAACTATGCATTTTGGGCTCATGCTTTTATGCCAGATTGAAATGGCTTGCAAATGTGTAGCCCATTGTACATACGCCGTGAACACCTGATGTTCTCCGTCACACGTGCAGCATTCACCTCAAGAACTTGCTGCTGCAGCATGATGGCTCAACAAAACTGTTTGATCTCAACTGTTTATCAATACAAGACTCGGCCGTGTTCCCCTCGTGCACTTCTTCTTTGTCAACGTCAGCCCTACAACAGCTGGGACCGCAAAACCCCACATATTGTGCAACGTCCACATCGACGACAAGTTATGTACTTTTCACTGACAGCAGGATCACGACTATGGCCAGGGTCAAACAGAACTGTCCCCAGACATCTCCCATTCTACCAATCTGCACGCAACACATTCAAGCAGCACAGCCCCTCATAAATCCTCTGCCTGCCCATTCACCCAAGCGCATGCAGCATGAACAACGCGCCCCTGTTGCCAACCACGCCATTTATATTCACCAACTCACTGTGTTATTGCCAATATGCACAGTGTGCGTACGAACTGTTTGAAATAATTGCCCCATCACGTGAAATACATCATGCCCAAAACTCCCTGGACTGGCACTGGGCCCATACATACGCCGCACTCATCACAAGCTGGATTGAAAACCTATCGACTACCAGCTCCTTGCATAACTCATATAACGCTACTATGCAGCACGATTGCATCACTGCTGCGCTATTACGCCAGCTGTGGCGCGGGCCAATGCACAGCATGCGTTGCAGCTTGCACCAGCAGCTACGCTCACACGTGCAGCCTCAGCTGAACGCACTTTCAAACAGGCTACTCTGCAGCTAGCTAGTTAGCAGAGCCAAACTCTACACCTGCTGCTGCTCACCCGCGTTGCTGGACCTGCTGTACTTCATCGCCCACGTGTTGATGATCCACTTCTCACCCACATTCACCGGCTCACCACTATGCGTCATTCGCGCATCCAACCGCCCATCAGCAAACGCAGGGAAGAACACCAACGCAGCCCCGAGCTCAGGCTGTACAGACAGCCTTTTCAGCGTCGGATGGTGGAATGCTGTGGCGCCGCCTGCCGTGGCATCCATGGTGTTTAGGTACGCCACGCACTGCACCAGGCGCTGACCACCTGCCGCGAGCCAGTCGTCGGCACCTTGGGAGTCTCCCGGGGGCCGTGCGTCGACGTGCACACGCTGATACTCGCCAACATGGTACCTGCGTGCAGGCACAGGTAGTGCAGCAGCTGAGGTTAGCAGCTGTCGGTCGCTCTTGCAAAGGGTAAGCTGCCGTCAAGAGTGAGGAGGATGAGTGGAGGCTGCCAGGAACTGGAATGTTCGGGGCGAGCACACATACGTCTTGCATGCATGTCTGGCAGACATGCGCTAATTAAAGCAACAATCGCTGGCAGCGCACACTGTATCATACTGCAGTGCCGTCTCTGCCGCCTGCCACCAAGCAGGCTATTCAGCTACCCCCTTACCTAGTAACCAGCGGCACCTCAAGCTTAGATGGCTCCGTCCGCAGCAGTTGACACAAGTTGCTGACAAACGCCTCAGTCGCCTCTGCTGCTGGGTTGCCAGGCTGCAAGCTGCCAGTGCTCCACTTGCTGCCAGTAAAGCAGCGGCCGTTTGTTTTGTACTCCACTGCTGCCTTGACTGTAACAGCCAGTGCTGCTGCAGCGCCTGCCCAGCATGCTGCGGCAGTTGCAGCTGACAGAAGCACA
The DNA here is from genome assembly GCA_902809745.2 of Tetradesmus lagerheimii. NCBI lineage: Eukaryota > Viridiplantae > Chlorophyta > Chlorophyceae > Sphaeropleales > Scenedesmaceae > Tetradesmus > Tetradesmus lagerheimii. The sequence goes on from CADDIJ020000065.1 coordinate 149,337, forward strand.
GATTCAAACGGCGCCCCATGCTGCCTGGACAGCAGGCCCTGCGCTACTGCGCCTGCAGCTACCACTACGCTTAGGTAGCGCAGCCGCTGGTAGTCAAACAGGACTGCGTCGTTGTATGCTGCTGTTGGAAGTTGACCAGCCAGTGCTGCTTGCTTCAAGGCATGGCAGTGCCCTGGTGCCAGGAAGTTGTGAACTACGTACACAGGTGGTTCTGCGTGCACCAGCTCGACACCAGGGTAGTTCACATCTACGAACGGGTACCTGCCCGTTACTTGCTGCTGTGTTTGCGTGGCAGGAACCTGCTGACTAGTGACACTGCTGTTGACTCCTGGCCATCCATCTTGAGGGTACGCGGCGTCCGGGGCCGCAGCGTTCGCGCGAGTATACGTTGAGCGCTGAGTAGACGTTTGATTTGCGCCTGAAATACGTTGCTGCGCCGGGGAAAGCACCCGAGAGTGGTTGAGCTGGAGGCACTGCATCTCAAGACAACACAGCTTGCAGGCCTCAGCAGCAGCAGCACAGCACAAGATCCGACAGAGATATAGCTTGGACGAAGCTGGGGCCAGCAGATATGACGGCAAGGAAGGTGAGATCTCGAGAGGTTACAATCGTGACGTGTACGATAAAGACCCCAACATGCTGTAGAAGCCCTTGTTATTTTGAGGAAGTACGTAGGGATTTAAAAGACGTGATTTTCAGTAGCTGTTGCTGTGAGGGTTGATGTGGCGGGAGTTTGGGCCTAACGGTGGTCGGGTCACCGGTACTTGACCAGTGACCAGCAATGCTGGTGGTTTGAGGACGCAGTTCCCTTGTGATGAGTGCCGCTGGTTCCCGTCGCATTTCTTTGAATCCGTTACACAGTATCTATATCCCTGGCTCTCGCATGGATTGTTGCAGGCAATGGCAAACTCCATCTCTGCTTGTAACTGCCACTCTGTAACATGCTTTTGTTATGTCACACTAGCGGGCAACCCGTGGCGATGCCACGGCCATGCACACATGTGAGCAAGGTTTTTGATGCTCTCGATCGTTTGTATGTTGTTGGGCGCTTGAGGGCGTAAGGTCCATGACATGGTGCACATCAGAGTGGCTTCTTGGCCCTACTGGCTTCTTGGAGCCAAGGCTTCTGAAGTGTGTACTGCTGCCCTTTCTCCCACCAGGGCTCCGTCTGCCCCGAGGCCTTCACAGATGATGCCCCTAATTTAGCTGATTATGATAGCGCGCAGCGTCCTCTGCCTGTCTTTGATGCTCTCGATCGTTTGCATGTTGTTGGGCGTTTGCGAGAAAAAGCCATTCGAAGGGTCTCCCGCAGCCTGTGCTCCCGGCAGGGGCCACCATCCGGGCGCGGGCCCCTGAACGAACGATGCCCCTAATTTAGCTGTTGACGATGAAGGCGTGCCGGCGGCCCGCCGGCGCGAGTCGCGCCCGTTTTCCCCCGAAAACCGGACCCTACTATTGTTCAATTATAATATAGGACTAGTAATATATAGGATGCCTTTTGCAGCGCGTACAATACGCGTGAACTGCAATAGTATGAGCAAAACTTCCGGCAACATCTAGGGTATGCTGCTTGTTCAGCAGCCCAGCCAGGTGCCGCACCGCGGTCACCAGCCTGGTATGCAGATGTCGGAAGGAAGAGGTCTGTTACAGGGGTGGGCAAGCTATCGCCCTAGAGCGAGTCACTTGCCCCTCTTTCAGCTCACATATCATGAGAACCCGATAGCAAGCCACAAGATGCAACCAAAGTAAAACTCCAGAGGCATCTTGCAGCCCCTACCTCCCCATAAACCAGATGTCATTGAAGGAAGAAGAGGCCGCCACTGGTGCAATGAGGCAAATTACAAGGCAACGAACACCCGAAAATCTGGAACGTCGCAGATGACTCAGCAAAACAGGCTGTCACTCAAGGAGACTCACCCCAGAAAGTCTCTCTGTGTGTGTAACTTGACATATGGCCTTGCAGGCAAGCCGTCAGTCACAGCACACGCAGTGTTGATGCTAAACAAAGGCAACAAAGGACTAGTGTAAACAGTGTCAGTGACAGCAAGCTGCACTTTATGCAGTGTAGCGGGCGGGCTGAATCCACAGAACATCACCCACCAGCAGCAACACAGCCTGGCAGGCGGCGGTCTGAGGCGACAAACTAGGGAGAGAGAGCAGAGGACAAGCCAGCTGCTGCAAGGGCCGCACAACTACAGATGTCGAGAGAGAGAGAGAGGTCTGTTACAGGGGTGGGCAAGCTATCGCCCTAGAGCGAGTCACTTGCCCCTCTTTCAGCTCACATATCATGAGAACCCGATAGCAAGCCACAAGATGCAACCAAAGTAAAACTCCAGAGGCATCTTGCAGCCCCTACCTCCCCATAAACCAACAAGTACATGCAGTGCAGCATGTGCGAAGTGCAGCCCGAAAAGCAGCAGGGTGCTCAAAGCACAGGGCACAAAACGCACAGGGGAAGGCAGGCATGGTCCAAACAGCAAGCGGGATGCACAATGGTGCTGCTTACCATAGGTGTTTGGCATGATTGTACCAAGGCACCGCTGTACACACCAGACTGCAGCAAGCAGGAGCACGCGGGACCGACAGGAGACATTGCATGCGGCATGCAAACTAAGGTGCTACTGCTTCTGCAACCCTCATGGCTGGCAAGCATAGCAGCACGCATTGCGACACACAGAGCTGAAAAATCAAGCACAGTGACACACGACATGCAACATGGCCTTGCCAGAAAGTGGAAACCGGACAACTACGGACAGCACAGCATGTAAAGCAGGAAGGTCAACCAGAGCGGGGCGCCAGTACAATGCGCAGCTGTGCTGGATCAGAACGCAAAAACGGGTGATCTCCAGGCACCGCAACACGCCAATGAGCCGGCGCAGCCTCCATTGCCACAAAATCAGCAAGCAACTCCCAAAACCGCAAAACCGTCATTTGTGGTCTGAACCACTGGGTGCATGCTGTATCCATTACCAACACCAGCATGCACTTGACAACACCTCAACATCATGCATATACGTCCGGCGGGACGTTAAACACGTGGCGCAGTGGTGATGACGGACGAACAGTGGCCGAAAGGTTGCAGGTTCGATTCTGAGCCTAAGCAGTATGTCCCTGGACTCAGGGATACAGTCGGCGAAAGCCGAAGGAAGGATGCTGCTAATGTCCTCGCGACTCTCCGCAGGACTCCGTCGATTGCTGGCTATATACACACCGGCCCTGCTAGGTATGCAGTCCACTGTATGGGGTGATTCCCACATGCTGCCTAGTAAGGGGTGTAAGGGTCTGGGTGGTCTACCTTACACCAAAAATAGAGAGAATAATCAGTCTGCTTTCCGCCTCCCCAGTGGGTGAGGCGCGGTTGCCGATGCCGAAAGGTATGGCTTACAAGGTTTGATTATTATTAACATCATGCATATGCCTCTCATGCATCCTTGTGCAAACACGCAGTGCACGAGCAGAACATGCATCTCAAAACCCACCAGGAAAGGTGCAAAACACGCAGGAGCCAACCTTGCAGCTACTTCATGTCAATGCACAGTCTACCAAACAACTCTAGTGAGCAGCCACTGCAGCAGCGCCCTCACTGCGGGCAGCCTCTGCATGCAGCCTGATCAGCTCAGCTGCTGCTGCTGCTTCACTCTTGTCCGTCAGTGTCACGCGTGGTGCTGCGTTGGCGGTCTGGATCACCTGCTGCTGCTCTGCTGCTGAGCGGGTGCTGGGCAGGTCAAAGATCGACTTGTAGTCCTTGCTGATGGGGCGCGCCAGGTCAGCCTCGGTCAGGGCCACGCCACCCAGGTGGGTCCAGCAGGGGTGGATGTCACACACATCACGCAGCGCACGCCAGTACGCCACACCACTCTTCATGCCGCCACCCACGCCAACCTGCAGCACCATCTGGCCCTTGCGCACGCCGTCTGTGGACTCAGTGTAGGACCAGGTGTACCAGGTGCTGGCGCTGCTGGTGTTGCCAAAGTCGCGCAGGCTGGCAAAGCTGGGCATCATCTGCTGTGCAGGCAGGCGCAGGCCCTTCTGGATGCCACGCAGGACAGCATAGCCACCCGCATGCAGCAGGAAGTGATCGACACAGCGCGTGTAATCGGGCTGGTAGGGGCCGGGCGCGCTGCACAGCTTGCCGCTGGACAGCTGCGCTGCTGCTGTCTGGATGTAGTTGACTGCTGCCTCTGCGTACTGGCCCCAGGTCATGATGCGGGGTGTCATCTTGCGCACACGCTTCTCCAGCACGTTGGCGGCATCGCTGGGCAGGGTCTTGGTGATGACACAGCCGTTGATGCCCTCCTCATCAGGCTCCCAGTTGAGCGCGTTGAACGCCCTGTCGCTGGCTCCAGTGTGCACGCGCAGGCAGTGCTGCAGCTGGTACTTGCTGCGGGACCTCCAGGCAGGGGTGTTGGTCAGGATGCTGGCAGTGCCGCCCATGCGGAACAGCGCGTTGGTCACCAGTGCCTCCTTGCGCTGGCCTGCGTAGAAGGCGCTGGTGATGATCTCACTGCTCACAAACAGGCAGATCTTGCCTGGATGAGCAATGAGCATGTCACGCACCATGTTGAAGCCAACCACGCCGAATGTGCAGCCCATGCCACCCAGATGGCAGGCCTGCACATCCTCGCGCATCTTAGAACATCTTGATGACCAGGCTGGCAATGGAGGGTGTGGGGCAGTAGACGGAGGTGTTGGTGATCAGGACGTCGATGTCTGTGGGCTGCAGGCCTGTCTTGCGCAGCACCAAGCTGATGACCTGGCCGTACACCATCTTGCTCTCAGCCTGTGCGTTGTTGAGGTCTGTCTTGGGCTCGTCTGTGAGGGTGGGCTGGATGCATGCAGGCGCTGCTGTGCGGGTGGTGCTGATGCCAGAGGCCAGGAAGATCTTGGACACAAACTCGTGCTTCTCCTGCTTGCAGCACTTCCAGCGCCAAGCGGCCTCGAGGAGCTCCTGGGTGGCATGGAAGTCCACCCGCAGCTCGTCAGGCGCATCTGCGGATAACACAGCAGTGTAAAGATATTTTTCGTAAGTTGTCTGGAATCGGGTGATACGCGGAATCCAAAAGTTGCTCAGCTGCTCGCCGGCTGAGCAGGTATCCCGCCAAGTCCGCAGAGCGCGGGCACTCACCGAACATAGAGTAGTCGACCTGGTAGACAGGTTGGTTTGCCATTCTTGTTGCAGAAACAAAAGGCACAGGTCTTCTACAAGCGGGTTGGGCTTGCACTACTGCTGACTGGCGCTGTTGGCTATCGTTGAATGTTCGCTGTAGAACAGTCGGGGCTCGTAAGCAAAGATAACATGTGGGCACTTGGTTGATGAATGGTAGCGGTGGGCTTCCCTTATAAAGGGCCGGAGTGCCCATCCCGGCGCGGCAACCCCGGCTGCGGCACCCCAGGCCCAAGTTCGACCCTCGGCAGCTGCTAGCTCTGCGAGGAAGGTGGCAGCTGAACAGCGGCGACTTGAGCCTTGTAAAGTTTTGCATTTTTCATATCATTGCAAACATAATGCAGCCTTCTAAGGTGGCCTATGGATCTATGGTAATCGAGCAGGCGCGCTGCTTTCACTACGATAGCACACTGGACAACACCCTACCCTGCATGCCAGCTCTTGGAGCACATCCCATAGAATGTTACATTGTGAAGAGTTGCATGCGTGAGCAGCCTTGCATGCAGGGGTATGTCTCTGCATACTTTTTACTGCTAGAGCGCCGCTACTTGTTTCACATTTCGCTCAGCCATTCACTCCATAACAGCCGCCGCGGCTGGACTGGAAGTTCCAGTGGACAAAACAATGCGCTCAGCTGTCATCCACCCGTCATAACCTCACTGGAAAGGTTCAACAATGCGCGTACGTGAAAGAGCATGCAGCAACGCAGACCCCAGTGCACAGATGTGTACGACTCCAGCCAGCCACACGCACGCGTGTGAAGGTTTGCGAGGACACGTGCCGACTGCTGTACTGTGTGCAACACCACACAGCTGCTGCACGTCGTGATCCACCAGCCAGCTGCCTGGCAACGGCGCACACTCTGAAAGAAAACAGCCCAGCAGTAGACACGCCTGATCAAAACAAGCAGGGCCTGAGCTCGAGCTGCACCGTCAACAGCTGCAGCGACATTGCATGACAGGGCGTGTATGCCAGGTGCTGCCAGCCACATGCCGTCTCAATCCGCTCTTTGACATGCCTGCCGTCAACAGTCAAGTTATGATAGGAAGCAAGATCACACAGGCAGATGAAATGGACACTTGCCAGGGTGACCAGTGATCACCAAGCACACAACTGCTGTGACGGCAACGATACCAACAGCAGCAGCAGCCTCAGCCTGCTCAGCCTGCCACTGGCACGCCCTGCTGCAGCTGCTCCAGCGCTGCTGCCCCAAACAGCTGCTTCCTGTCGTACTGCCCTGCCACCTGGTCTGCGATGAGGCCGCCGTTGAAGATGTTGAGGATGGTGATGTCCTGCAAGGCAGCAGCAGCAGCAAGTACCCAGCACCAGACACAAGTCAGCAGCATCCAGGGGCGGGGGGGGGGGGGGGGGGGGCGGGGAGCAGATGAAGCGCAAGGCCCTGGAACAGAGCTCAAGCAGCAAGAAGAAGAAAAAGTGGCATGTGGATGACCTGCGCAACCGGGCTGCGCAACAGCAACTTGCTGAGCTCCCTTGTGCGAGCAGGATGACGCACGCACCGCCTGACGAGGCCAAGGCAGTCCCACAGAACGCGAGCATCATCCCAATGCTGCAACAGCAATGCCAGTGGCCCACGGTGTACGCTTGGTGCAGGACTTGATGCGAGGTACTGCCAAAGTAGTATAAAGCAGCAGCTGCAGCAGCATGTGTAGCACTACCGTCTCCATTGAGGACGTAACACGCCTCCACAGGATGCCACACGCCTCCCTGCCAGGCGCCTACTTGATATGGATTTCTGCCAAAGTAGTTTTCAGCAGCAGCAGCAGCGCAGCACGTGTAGCACTGCCGTCCCCACTGAGGACGCAACACGTCTCCCTGCCGGGCGCCTACCTCTGTGTAGTGCAGGTCTGGCAGCAGCTTGGGTGTGAGCAGGAAGCACTGCGGCGTGCCCTCGTGGCAGCTGGCCTCCACCAGCTGCTTGAACACCTTGCGCTCGTTGACGGGGTCCATGCCCTGGTTGATCTCGTCAACCACGCGGAACGGCGTCACAGTCACACCCTGCGCACAGCACAGCAGTAGCATGCAAGCAGAGCCAAGCTGAGCGGAGCTAGGTCATGTTGCCTGGCTAGTAGAAGAAGTTGTGGATGTTTTATGGATTAGGCAGCAGATGCATTGGTGCGTGCTGTTGTGAGGGAGGTGGGAAGGCAGCATGCATGGCACTGACCCTGCCCATGCATGTCAGAGCCCTGCCTGGACTGCTGTGCTCTAGTTGTTTGCATGTATGACGGGCCCTGCATACACGCGGAGTGATTTGAAATGGCAGTCGAGCCACAGGTTGCGCACTTTCCACATATGCACAGTTGCGCATCCATCAGACACCACGTAAAAGCACAGGCCGCAGCCTGCACAGCAATGCTCAACACAGCAAACGCTACGTGCACGGTTCTCCCCACCTGCAGCGCGATGAGGTACAGGATGGTGCTGACGCTGCGCTCCCCTCCAGACTGCCTGTGCGCTGTGAGCAGCTGCAGGTCCTCGTGCTCCCTGAACTTCACCTTGATCTGTGCGCAGCAGCAGCAGCAGCAGCAGCGGCAAGCAGGCAAAGTGGTGATGCAACAATGGATTCCAATCTGCGAGAATATACTTTCCTGCAGTGCCACAAGGTGGAGGTGGAGGATGACGCAACTGGTGTGCACACACCCTGCGTGTATGCATTGCCCAAAGCTGTACAGCCTCTCTCCTGTGTATGATACTACGCGTACCAGGTGCGATGCATGCCATGTAGCACATGGCGAACTCCACCTTTGTTGTAAGAGCCCCACAAACACAGCACACCCACACGTCGGTGTATGCATAACAAGCCCCCTCACCTGCATGCTGAACTTGTCATAGTCCTCGTGCTGGCTGAGCAGCACCTCACCCGCGCAGCCAATCTGCGCAAAGTTAGCCGCAAAGGAGGTGTTGATCTGCCCCACCACCTCCTGCAGCTTGGGCAGCCAATCCTCCTGCAAGCAGCAGCGACCACAGCCAGCCAAAACAGTGAGTTTGCAGACAAGCACACGCATGCGTTGCGACATGAACGAGCCACTGCAGCGCATCTGGCTGCTGTTGCATTGCTGGCTCGGCAGAACAGCGCAGACATCCAATACAGGCCCAGGGTGGCCAGAGGCACAGGCAACACATGCCACCAACGGCAACAAACAGAAGCATCACTAGCCCTGCCCCATGCACGTCTCGAGCTGCTTCATCTCGGTGTGTCTAGGCTCTCAGCTCAACCTAGACTGACAGCGGCCGTTTGTATAGACGCGCCGCAACCCAAATGCACCAAGCACAAACCTCAGCTCAGCTTGTGCTGCCCAACCTATCTCTACAGGTCTACTGACCACACGCGCTTTCCACCACACTCATCTATCCACCTCAACCAGCCGCCGCTCGCGCACGCAGCGCAACCGCACACCTTGAGCTGCTCGATTTCCGTGTGCAGGCTGTCCAGCTCAGCGCGCTGCGCAGCCAGGTCCTGCGCCAGCTTCTCGATCTCTGCCTTGCGCTTGAGGTACTCCTCCACCACGCGCGGGTTGTTCACAGCAATGCCTGCCACCTCCACCTCAAGCTCAGCAATCTTCTCCTGCAGCTCCTCCCTGCATACGTGCAGACAGCAGACCGTGACGCATGACATGTCAAACGTGTCACACAGCCACTGAAAGATCCAAACGTCCAGCGGTGTCCTGCATGCGCCTGTTGCAGCAGCTACAGTGGAGGAGGTGCGCTGTTCACAGCAGCCAACTGCGCCCTGAGTACTAAAAGGGCATGGCAACAGGCCATATTACCACCCCCATGCACGGCCAAGCGCGATCCACTGCATGCATACGTATGTAGATGTTATTGGCTGTGCATGCAGTGTCGGATGACGTAATGCGCATAATTACATGTCACAGGGCCGCAGCAAACGCTCACCTGTCATCTGGCATCTGCTCAAACCGCTTCCGCGCCTCAGCGTCCAGCGGGTGGTCTGCTTCGGCCTCCTCCTTGGCGCGCAGGTACGTCTCCTTTGCGCTGTTTGCAGCAATAGCAGCTGCCTTGGCCGCCTGCTGCAGCCGCCGCAGCTCCACCTTGCGAGCATCCAGCGCAAGCTGCATCGCACGCGCCTGCAACGGCAAGGCAACAAGCAAAGTGAGCACAGCTCTGAGTGCTCGGCATAGGTGATGCTCTGCTGGGTATTGATGGATACTCTCAATGCAGGAATATAGCGTGATGTGGATGCTGAATACCATCCATATGCACTGTGTTGGCCTGGTCCTGGCCTGTCCAGAAGCCGTGCTAGCTTGCAATGCACGGCAATGAAATTGAAGCAGCACCCACGCCAATACTACAGCATCCTAAATCAGCATCCTAGTTCTGACCCAAGGCTTCAAAACCGCGCCCCCACCTGCATCTCCAGCTCCCTCCAGGCCATGTCAGACACCACCTGCTGCTGCAGCAGCTCCCAGGCGGCCATCACAGCCTCAATCTGCGCGGTCAACACGCCGTGGTGCATCGCCAGCGCCTTTTCTATCTTGCGCTTGAGCGCCGGCGCCTCCTTCAGGGGGTCAGGCTTCTGCTCAGTTTTGCCTAACTGTATGGTGGCCTGCTTGAGAACGTTTTGCAGCTTTGTTTTCCTGCAGGCAGCAGAGCGTGAGGCGAAATGTGACATCAGTGATGCTTGGGACAGATAGACGAGGGTTCTGCGCATCAGGGCTGTCAGCATCGTCTGCTTCCTGCAGGTTAGTTTGAACGTGTGAGGGAGTCGAAGTGTGATATTAGTGATGCTCAAGACAAGGAGACAGTGATTGTGCGCTGCTGTGCCCTCACAAGGTCATACTGGTGGCACTGCTGGGCCGTGCGTAACGACGAACCCATCAGTACTGCTGATGCAGTGCTCGTGCTGGCAGCTGCCAGCCAGCACGTCAGCTGGCCGAATCGTCGCAGCTAGCTCACCACAAAACGGTGAATCCTGCACTAGCACTCACTTGGCCTTGGCTGCTGCCACCTCTGCCTGCAGCTGCTGCTTCTGCGCGTGCAGGTCCTCTACCTGCTGGTTCAGCGGCCCCTCCTGCTGCGCCTTTGCTGCCACCTGCTGATCCAGCTGTGCCAGCTTCTGCTGCACCTGCGCCAGCTGACCCTGCAGCTGCTGCTTGCGCTGCAGCATGAACAAGCACGCGGCCATGCGACAACACACACGCAGCCAAGCCACAAGACGTCAGATGAGGCCAGCAGTGGGATTGAAACTACACAGTGCAGAACACTGGTGAGTGGCGACTGGCAGCTTACGAACTGACAAGGCAAGCATGCATCACATCCTGCCTGATATAAGTAGGATCGTCCACTGACAACAAATCAAGTTGCAAACTGATCAGCGGACTTTATCTGACCAAGAGGCCCTTTGCATGCCGGCCTGCATGTGACCCGGGCTGCTGTGAGCTCTGCCGCCAGCCGCCGCTGCTGCGCGTGCCGCAACTCATCATCAACGCCTGCTGCATGCCGGCCTGCATTTGGCGCTGGCAGGTTAGATATGCAAACTGATCAGGGGACTTCAGCTGACCAAAAGGTGGTCGCACCTCATCATCAACGCCTGCTACGTTGCCCAGCACCCTCAGCGGGAACAGCACCTTGCTCATCAAGGCCGCGTCCTCCTTGCCTCCGTAGCTGCTGGCAATGTAGCTCGTCAGCGCCTGCAGCACGCAACAACCAGCAGCCAGCAACAACATGGCACTTAAGCACAACAGCAAGCAGGCCAGTCTGCCTAGCACTGCTGGTTACTGTCTCTGAAAGCAGTGCAGCAGTTATGACGACAAAATAGACAGTTCACAAGACAGGACCAGCAACTGGCCCCACGCGCCGGTGACTCCAGCACAATCAAGCCTAGACCTCTCTCCTTGATGCTGGGCTGTGCCGGTGAGCAGCAGCGGTCTGTCCTTCCTGTCAAATGCTTTCTGCGGCTGCTGTTTGAAGAGAGCAGAAAGTTGGCGCAGCACAACCCTCACCTGTGTGGTGAACACGTTGCGCACGCCGTGGTCCTCCATGAGGCGCTTGACCACATCTGTGTCGTCATGCGTTACGCAGTACGTCCGGTGCAGGCCGCACGTGTTTGCCAGCACCTTCTTCACAAGAGGGGGCGCGTCATACACCTGGCAGCACGCAGCGGTTTGATTGAACAATGAGAATAGTGTCAGGAGCAGCGTTCGAGAGAAACCCGAGGAGCTTGGGGTGTGTCAGCGCATGTGCAGTCAGGAGTGCTTCAGGCATAATGCATACGTGCAAGTGCAGGCCAGACACAGCAGGATAATGTGTAGTGCACCACAGGCTAGATAACACAACTCAATCATGCGCACGACGCACCTCGTCAAGTGTACACAGCACGCCATAATCCTTGTAGCGCGCCGCGTCCCCTGTAGGCGTTGCCGCCCCTGGCCGGATGGTGACTACGTTGCTGCGCACATTCTGCTGCTTCAACGTGTCCATGAGCAGCTTCTCATCCTCTGGGTACTCGCACGCAAAGTTGATCAGCTGGCTCCACGTAGCCTGCAGCACAGGCCAGTGTTGGTGCAGGGCACGTGATGTGAGCGATGATGGTTATGGTCACCAGATGTACACTGCTATGAGGCATACAACAGAAGCCCCCGCCCGGTGGGCTGCAGCGCACGGCAAACCAGGCATGTGAGGCAGCACCACACTATGTCGATCAATTATCGGCACACCCCCAGCAGGTCTGACACCCGTCCGACACTTGTACCTGCTCAAGGTTCTGCGCCAGCCGCTCAGCGTGTGGGCCGCGCTTGACCTTCATCTCCAGACCCAGCGGCCCGATCACCTCGCCCCTAAACGCGCCTGCCGCCTTCTGCTGCTGCACCCAGCGATATGCATCGAGGAGCCCCTGCGTGCTAGGCAGCCTCATCAGCGCGTTAAGGCGCTGGCCAGCTACACTGTCGCACTCGCGCAGTTGCTCTGCATGATAATGCGGGGCAGCAGCAGTGGGCGGGCGTGGGTGGGTTCGCTATGTGTGCTAAGCGAGTGGTTGAGCACAGTTGGCTGTTGGTGTGCACACTAGGTGCAGGATGTGGAAATCAAGTGCAGCGCACAAAGTCAAATTTCAGGCAGCGAGCAAGCGAGCGAGCACAGGCAGCATCGGCAAAAGCAACTCAAACCAATACAAGTACAGAGGCATGCAAACTGTGGCATCAACACCTCCGAAGCAGCCACATGTACATTCTGCGCTGTTTAGTTGCCTCACCTGTGATGTGTGTCTGCTTGCGCACAATCGCGCCGCGCTCGTGCATCAGGTGCGTCTTGTCGCCCTCAAGCGCCCCCAGCTGCAGCAGCAAACCCCGTCAACGTCAACAGCAGTTGAATTTCTCCATACCAGGCGGAGTGCGCACTTGCCAGCATGTGATGTTCCCCCTAGCCACACCCAATGTTGAAAGTCAAAGCACAGTCGCTGCTGTCAGGTCAATAGGTCACGCAGCCGCATTCAGGCGTAGCAATATGGACAAGTGCAGTGGAGCCCATTGCAGACGCAAACTGGCCACTGCGAAGCTATGTATGTGAGTCAAATGGCTGTGCAGGTCGTCCCACCTGCTCATTGAGGCTGTGCAGCTGCTCCTGCAGCTGCTGCATCTCTGCTGTGTAGTCCGGCACTGGCGGCAGGTTGTCATGGGCCGCTTGCAGCTGGCAGCAGCAATGGCAGCACATGCATCAGCTGAGTATCACGGCGTGACTGCCCAGCAGACATCTGCAAGTCCAGTGCTACGCGGTGTTGCGATGCTCGTGCTGTTGTATATGTGCACTGCGCGTTGTTGATTTGTGCACACGAGCAGCATGCACACAGTACACTATAAACATAGTGATCCTTGCTTCAGCACTGCCTGAACTGCCTGATGGCACACTTGACCATCAACGCGGGCACAACAAGAATAGGAGTCAAAACGCATGCTGACCGTACCTTGGCGATCTTTGCGCGCAGGTCCTCCTTGCTCGCCTCTAGGTCATCCTTCTCTTTCTGCAGGCCCTGCAGCTTCGTGCGCGCCTCCCGCACAGCATCCTCCTGTAACACCACACAACAGCCGCAGCAGCGGCACGACATCATACACACGTATGCCAACATTACGCTGGCTGCTGCTGGTGCTGCCTCAAGCCTCAGAGTCTGTTCACACTCGCATTTCAGCTGCAGCCAGCCTGCACTATGCCCTCATGAGCGGTTGAGGGGTAGGGATCGTCATCAGGATCACCGTCCAAAGGCATTGGCCACGTACAATGTGCACTACATGGCCACATACACTGTGCCGCACCTCCTTGCCCAGCTTGTCTGCTGCCTTCTTCATCTCCTGGTCCTTGGCGCGCACCGCCTGCTGCAGCTCGCCAGCAGCCTTCCTGGCCCGCTCAGCCTCCTGCTGCCGCTGCCTGCAAGGCCAGCACGATACATGTTGAAGATAATGACACTAAGAAGAGAAAGTACATCGCAAGTGATACCAGCAAACAGTGGTGCCGGCGGTTGAGATCAACCAACAACGCTGTGCAGCAGGAACATGTGGCGCGCATCTCACCAACAACGCATGCAGCAGGATCTGCCATCCTTGCGCTACCATCCAAGCAACTCAGCAGCCTGTCACACAATGCAGCATGCGTCGTGCTAAGCAGCGCGTAACAGTTCCACCAGATCGGCAGATCAGTATAGCAATGATCGCACGCACTTGAGGGGCCGCTCGTCATGGTTGGCGTCTGCCTGCGCTACGTTGAAGGCCTGCTGAGCCTGCTTTGCCTCCTCATTTGCTGCCTTGGCCTTCTCCTGCAGCTCACGCACGCCCATCCACGCATGCTTCTTCTTCATCAGCTGCAGCAGCCAGCCAGCAGCGGCAGCAGAAGGAGTAGGCAGCAGCAGGAACAGCTGTAAGATACCCAGACAAGTGCGCTGCATCTCTGCAAGACCAAAACAGCCTTCATCAGCCGACTCACTGCCGCATATGCTCGCTACATGCATGCCAACTGCAAGCTTGCAACCTTCCCCGCAGCACACACCACAGCAGTTAGCCAGCAGCACATCAGCCACTTCAGCATAGCAGTTGGTCGATAAGCACGCTTGCAACGTCTAATCTTAGACAACCCGCTCACCACCACGCGCTCCTGCAGGTTCTTCCTGCGCCTGAAGCGCTCGTAGTCGCGCTCCAGCGTCTGGTTCTGAGCCACCAGGTGCTCGTGGCGCGCCGCTGACGCATCAGCCGCCTGCACACAGCAGCCACATTGCACGCAGCAGCCACGATGCACGCAGCAGCCACATTGCACGTAGCCATAATGCAGCAGCCACATTGCACCCAGCAGCCAGCAGCCACATTGCACCGAAACAAGCCAGTGCAGCAGACAGCAACACAACGCAAGGGCAGGTTAGGGACAGGTGCAGCTGCGGACACAGCTAACGACAGCTATGCCCTACAACCCTCTGCAGGCTCAACTGCTTTGCTCGTCACCGTGCCTTTGGCAGCTAACGGCATATACACTGTCACACAGGCCACAGTACAAAGAGACGGTACGATTTCTCGGTCAGCGCCAGCCCACTCCAGACGCATGGCTACACTACAAGCCAAGCAGCTGTGCACGGCCAGCGCCAGCGCCCTCACGTTCTGCCGCTCCTTCACAAGCTCGCGCTTCTGGTTGAGCCGCTGGTGCGTCTTGTACAGGCTGGCGTCACCGATGGCCTTCTCAGTCGCCACCAGCAGCTGGTACTGGTCCATCTGTGCAAACTCCACCACCTTGTCCTGCGGGAGGAACTGGACGCAGCACACCAAACACGCAGCAGCACGGCACAGCACAGGCACAATTTGTGGCAGGTGTGCGAAAGGCGCCCGTCAGCAGAAGCGGAGGGACAATGCAGTCATCCTAAATGATGGGCGCAAAGAGCGTCAGCGGCAGCTAATTGAGTTGGCTGTTCGGCAGTGGGGCCAATCTGACCGCACGACCTAGCACACAACCCGCACTGTTCACGGCTGCACAGCTTGGCCGCCACAGTTTGCGCCGAACAGATAAAATCAACCCCCCCCCACCCTCAGCCTGTGGCCCTTCAGCCCGTGCCCCCACCTGGCAGAGGTTGTCGAACTGGATGTTGAGCAACTTCACGAGGGCCTGCACCTTCGCCTTGCCGCTGGTCACACCTGCATCATCAACAGAAACCACAGCACACAGCTAGGAAAGGTCTGAGCAGTGCCCCATGACTCAACATCACGGCCTGCTGCACACCACGCACTTAGCCAGCAGACCCAAACCTAGTATCTGTGGGCGTCAATCTCCGTCGCCGACTGCGGCAGCGCATTCGAACACAGTGCCTAAATATTGCTGCTGTCGTGCCTCACCGTTGATGCGCCAGTCTGACTTGTAGCCATTTGTGTTTGACATGTCGCAGCGGATCACGTGGTCTGGCCTGCCAGGGCCCCCCGACAGCGTGGTCTCCACCCAGCCCTTGTCACAGCCGCGCCGGATGAAGTCCTGGAACTTGACTGCACGGCCCAGCAGCTGCAGGACAGCACAGATTGCATGGCATGTCCAGCGTTGAAAAAAGGAACACAGGAACACAGAGAGTGTACTGGAGACTGGAGGTCAGCAGGAAGGAAAGCTTGTCTGCTGCACTGTAAGCTTGCGCTACAACCAGGACATCGTGTGACAGCAGCTGCTGCACTGGTGTGGACCTGCTGCGTTACAGCAACTGCTTATGCAGACACAAGCCAACCGCCACGGCTACTGCTGCTGCTGCGGCGGCCGGTGGTTCTCATCCTGCTGCTGCTCTGCTTACGTTAGTGGACCCTCCTAGCCCCACACACAGCGCACACACCAGTGAGGACTTGCCAGTGCCTGCAAGCGCAGGTGGAAGCACAGCATGCACACTCTCAGTATGCTTGAACACACAAAGTGGATATGGAAGAATGGCTGAGCAGTAGTAGGTGCCACAGGCAGCCATGAGCAGCAAAGCGACAAAGCACCCCCACCCTTC
This sequence comes from Tetradesmus lagerheimii, assembly GCA_902809745.2. Classification (NCBI taxonomy): domain Eukaryota; kingdom Viridiplantae; phylum Chlorophyta; class Chlorophyceae; order Sphaeropleales; family Scenedesmaceae; genus Tetradesmus; species Tetradesmus lagerheimii. The sequence continues at coordinate 165,467 of CADDIJ020000065.1, forward strand.
AGCCGCTGGCACTGCTGATGCAACCCTGCTGGCAGCTTTCCACTGCTATGGAGTTGCGTGCAAGACCTGCTAGCACTGGCTGCTGCTTCTTGTGACACAAATTTCTATCCTCTGGGCCCTGCAACTGCATGATAAGCAGCAGAAGAGTCCCGTTCACCGTTGGGCCCCAGCACTAAGTTGAGACGCGCTCCAGGCTTGATTGTCACAGCAGGCTCGCCATAGGTCTGCAGCACGCAACCAACCACAGTCTCAGGTTAATCATCGACGAAGCCGTCGTATTCTGTTTAACGCTTACCACCCCTGCCTACCTGCCGCTGCTGCTGCCCCAAGGAGATTACTGCGTTACTGTCATGTTTGCCATTCGCTTTTGTCAGCCCTGGCTGGCCAAAGTGCCAACACCAAGCTCAGCATATGTTGCTGAACGCACTGCTACGCCCAGCTTGTCGAATTGAGCTTCTACTCAAGTAAACGACGCCATCGGCGCTGGCTGAAGCAATACCACTGCGTTCATGCTGTGATGTGATGTGCTGAGCATGTGTACTTTGTACGCTTGCATGCCATGTCATGGGTGCCAGGTGCTTCCACCAAGGGCTCAGGCGCGGCAGCAGCAGCTCACCATGAAGTTGCAGACCTTCACTTGCTTGACAGTGCCCTTGGGGTATACTGCTGGTGCCCTGCAGCAGCATGCAGGAGGTGTTCAACTTGGTGCACTGCTGCTGCTGCCTACTAGTATGCATGTAAGGCCACTGCGCCGTTGCAGCACCATGCTGAACAACGAAGAAGGGCTTTAAATCTTCATTCTCACCCTGAACGCTGCCTCTTCGCCGGGGAATCTTCATCTACGCCGTCTTCATCACTCTCTGGGTCCTGCCTGCCTCGCCTTGACATTCTAATGTTTAGTTATGAAATGATCATGTAACTTTTAGGTGATCCCAGGCAACTTAAGCTGTCAGCGAATGATGCAGCGCAAATCAATTTGAATGGCACATGTGCAGCAAACGTTTTGAGATTCGGCGAAATATATCTGAGTCCAACCACAAATCAGATGCAAGTAGCGTTGATGCGCCCCCGCTACGATGGCACAAAGTTCTTGTCGAGTGCGTCATGGCAGGGTGCTGCGTGCTGTGTCAAAGTGTGACACTCCTGAGCTATGCTGGGCACCGGAGCATCACTGTTAAAGGCGTACTAAAGCTTCGGGATGCTGCCGTGGGGCCATTTGAGCTGTAGGCAGACTGCATGCTTGTTTGAGCCTCTGAAATGCCACTAGTGGCTGTCCAGCTGGGCGCCGGCACTGGGCCGTCATTATGCCCTCTGCCAGGCCAGGCTGGACACCAGGATGGTGTGGATACTTGTGACTCGTGTCATAGCCAGCAGAAGGTCATCTTGCACTGTCGATAGCTTTCTCGATAGGCGTGACTTGTCACAAGTTGGCAGCTACAAACATCATCGGCTGGTTGCCTGCCCTGGATAGGGCATGTTGGCATGCTGCTATGTGCGCGGCATGGTGCTGTGCTGGTGATCCCGGTAATGCGGCATCTGCAAAACAGCCTCACAAATGACGGGCCTCGTGTGGCACAGCAGCGCCCTCAGCCTGACAAGTGACGTCGTGCCAGGATGGCCATATGCATACCCTGCACGTCCTGCTGACCCAGGCAGACCTCCTGTGCAACAAGGCTCCTCAATGCATATGCAGCTCAAGTGCACTTGTACCGTACAACAACTGCTGGCCACAACTGAGTGCAGCGGTGTGCACGCAGCCATTAACCAGCAGTGTAGGCCACACTAGCGTGAAAGGATGCGGCGTCGTGCCGCGTGAAAGGATGCTGGCAGCATGCAGAATGCAGTGAAAGCCCAGTGCCCACCACCCACCACCCGCACGCCGCGTGGCACTGCTTGGCAAGCACGAGTGTATGTCAACTTGTGTTGAACTTGTGTGCATGTTACCTCGTGCTCCGAGCACGATGTGCTGAGCACACCGCAGGCAGCTAGCACCACCTGCAGCCTGCTGCGTCAAAGCCGGCGCAAAGGCAGCAATCAAGCACAGCCGCAACAACTGCTGGCCTCTCAGAACTGGCGGAATCATGCGCACAAGCAACGCTTGGTGCCACCAGCGGCTGTAGCGTGGTCCCCAATGTAGCCAATCCAAGTATGGAACATTCAAAGTGCCTCTGAAAACAGTTTGGCCAACAATCGTGTTCCAGAGTTACAAGTTACAAGTCCTACGCATCAGAAGCAGGGCTTCGGCCTGCCTGAGCCTATGCTCCTCCGTGCGTAAATTAGAGAAAAACAGGAGCGGGTCCTAATAGGGCCCGAGAGTTCTATAGTGAGAACTCAAACCCGTTCTACTACGCGTTGACACAAGAAAACCAGGATTTGACTTCAGAGGACCTCCAGAGCCAGGCCTCCTGGAACAGGGTGTCCCCGGGGTCGGCAACGCCTGCCAGGCCACGCGGGAGCAGGGTGCCCCGCGGGTCGGCTTCCCTTGCCTGACCTCATGGGGCAGGGTGCCCCATGGGCCGGCTCCTCCTGCCGGGCCGTGTGGGAGCAGGGTGCCCCACCGGTCGGCAACGCGTTCCAGAGGATGTTATGACTTGGCATGCCACACAGCAGAGGATGTTATGAGTTGTGCTGCTCATGCTTGCGGAGCTGCGGTACTCCAAGTCGCAGCAATGAACCTCCGACAGTGCCCTTGCCACAGCAATCAGGAGCACAAAGGTGCCTCATGCATTGCATGTAAACTGAGCAACCGTGCACGGCGCTGACTCCATTTTCTGCACTACCTATCAGCCTGGGACTCGCAGCAAATGTGGATATTTTATACAGCTCCCACAAAGGGCAATGTTTGCGCACCACACTCAGCTAGAGCTTCTGACAAACCGGTGCATACAATGGTGCGCATCCGGTGCTGCTGCTGCTGCTACTAACTCAATATCTAATTCGATTGAGTTGGGAGAGGCTCTCCCCCTGCTGGCAGCAGGTCAGCGTCCAGAGGCGGCAGCTGCAGCAGCAGGGGGCGCTGGGCAGGCTTTGCCACCGCTGCCCCTGATGATTGTGACCTGGTCAGCCACGTTAAATGCTGCGCCTTGGTTCTTGGTCCAGGCCCAGGTGGCGTGTGTGGCGTTCAGCAGGTCAAGGCTGCCATGGCCAAAGGAGGGTTCCCTGCAGGCAATGCCAGGGGGACTGTAACGACTGCACTTTGTGCAAGTTGAACTTGTACTTGGCTGTGCATTGTGCCTCGGCAGCACAGCATGTGCTAGGCTAGAACAGGTGAAGATGCATGCGGCCAAGCATTAGCGGCCTGCAATAGCCAGGTGGTACGCCTGAGCAGCAGAGGGTGAGGACCATGCATCACGATGCACTGATCAGTGCAGCTGCTGTTGTTGCTGCCAGCGGCGCGAGCACTCACCTGCAGGCGCTCCAGTCTGGCTGCTTCTTGAAGCAGTAGTGGCCGTTCTGATGCGACAAGCAGCGCTCCGGCTGGTAGCTGCAGTCACAAGGAAGTCACGGACACAGCAGCTCGTGACACCAACATGATGTGTCAGCTGACGCTGACTGTTCGTCATTGCTGTTACTGCAAGCCAGCAACCCTTCAGTTGATTGGGCACGCAGCACCGCGCCAGTATCAAACATGAACAGCCGGGCACCTCAAGCACTGAGTGAAGATCATGCAATCTAGGCATTCAACTGGCATGTCGGTAGTGACAGTCAGCAGCAGAGGCAGCATGACTCATGTCGGACAGACAGCGCAGCAGCTGCTGGGAACTCTGCAGCAGCAAGATGGCGCAAGTGCAGGCCAGCGTGTCACTAACGCACCTGGGGAATTGTTTGCCTGCTTCTGGGTCCTCACAGAAGTCTGGTTGGGGCTCATTGTCTATGAACGCCTTGTTCAAACCCTGCGGCAGCAGAAACAGCCAAACGATGTGTCCCGCGGGCTGTTGAACGGGCCTACACATAGCAGTGCACAACGGGCACGCACATGCACACTGGTGAACAGTGTGTCTCTGCTGGTTCAGCCACATCTGAATGACGGCAGACTGGCGACAGAGCATGTGTTGCAACCGCTGTGTTTCCAGCAGCCAATTGCACGTTGGTACACTGTACAGTGGTAGTGCTTGCTGCGTCCTGCTGCCTGCTTGTCAGCGAAGTAAAAGTGCTATCAAGTGCCATGCATATGGCGTATGCTTACCTCGATGTTCCCACCATCCCCGATGGTGATGTGCATGGGGCCGCATGCGTCGACTTGGTAGTTTTTCAAAGGCTTGGTGCGCTCGTCAGCATGCACATGGCCAAACAGCTGCATGCAAACAGCAGCAGCAGTCACGATTGATGACAGGGCGATGCAACCAGGGCAATGCATGAAGTTGCACACTGCAGCGCTTCTACAGCTTGTCCAAGAGCATGCAGGTGCTCGGCATGAGGGACCCAGAACTTGCCATTGTGCACCTAACAAATGGAGTGGTTGCTGGGCAAGCTATTTTTGTGCGCTGCATTCACTCAGAACCAGACAGCACTGCTGTCATGATGCACCATACATGCAATACGTGCTGGGCCGTACGTCACCACGGTGCGAGACATCGACAGCAGGTGCTCACCATAATATCAACTGCATACTGTGTCACCAGTGATTCATAGTTCTCCCGCATGCACTCGTTCTCCTTTAAGTGGCTTGCGTAGGTGGTGTACCAAGGAGCATGGATCAGCAGGATCAGCCATGGCGTCACAGTGCGGTCCGTCTGCAGCAACAAGGCACCTCTGTCAAGCATTGAATCGGCAGTTCACTACCTTCTTGGTGGGCAACCCCTGCTGCAGGACTAGCTGGCTAAGAGTTGCCGATTATGGCGCCGAGCGTTCATGATGATTCACATGAGGCACCGCGTATGCAGCAACAAACTGGGGCTGGATGTGCAGCTGCGCCAAGGACAAGTCCATGCTGGCTGAGTGCCGCTGCCGCTTCTGTAGATTGTCTGCTCACGATCACCACAACTCCTGCACAATGGCTGCTGCAGGCCTGCTATGCTCGCCGCGCTCACATTGGCCAGCTCCGCCTGCAGCCATTTGTATTGCTCTCCATCGCCCCCGAAGCCGTTCTTCTCCTGGTCAGGGCTGTAGCTGGTGAGGCTGATGACCTTGAACACACCAGGCAGCTCCACAGCATAGTACAGGTTGCTGTAGGGCGCCTTGGACGTCACTGCGTCAAACCTCACGGGCGCTGCAAAGCAGCACATACGCCACGGCCGCAGGGAGTCAGATAACTGCATCAAAAGCCAGGTGCCCCTGTACAGCACTGCTAATAAACTGACAGCAAAAGTGAGCGCACTGCACATGGCATGTGAAAATGTCTGTAACACTGATTGTGTGGCAAATGACAGCACTCAGAGCAGAAGCACAAGTAAATACACCTCACGCCATGCGGCTCTCATGTTACAGCACCAGGCAGCCTTCACTCTGCGTACAATGCGCACCAAGTGAGCATCGTGCCGCGCCTCACCTGCACGTACAACGCCGGGCACTGGGAACCTGCTGTTGTAGGCAAGGTGCCTCCGGCCATCTGGCAGCACCTCAATCTGCGACCAACACATGGCAGCATGCAGAGGGCACGGCTGGTGGGCGGACTTCGCTTGCTGCTCCAAACTGGTTCAGTGAACCCGTGACAAAACCTCTGGGTTGGCATTGCAATTATGGCAGACACAACAGCAGCCACAACAACATGTCAAGCAGCAGGCACTAGGCATATGCCTGTGCATGTGCATGTGAGCAGCCATCGCTTTGGCTGGTGCATTCGACCAATGATTGCCGACTAACTACGGTGCAGGACACTGTTGAACAGCATAGATAGCATGGTGTGCCTTGCTGAAGACTTGTGATGTAGCCACTGGCTACAGCCAGCCAAAGTTTGGCTGGGCCCCGACGTCCTGCAGTGCCCACCTCATGATTGCCGTCTGTGTGGATGAGTGGCACCCTGGACAGCAGCCGCTCAAACAGCCTGCCCCAGCTGTCCCACTTGGGCTGGTCTGCAGGGACGAACACAGTACCAGCAAGAGGAGCAGCACACATCAGCAGCAGACTTGTGGATACCAAGTTGCCACTATTCACACTAGTCCTGACTGGGTCCACCGATTTGCAACTGCTGGGTCTCTCCTCTGAGGAGGAAATCAGAAACTGAAGAACAGGGATGTGTTCACATATGCCTGCTAGGCATAGTATGCGCTTGTTCCATGCACTGCAGCTGAGCTTGCTCTGCTACGACATGGCCGTCATGCACTACTCACCTGAGTATACACCAGGTGCAGGTTTTTGGGTGAGGTCACTGGCCATGTTGCCAGTGGCTCTCACCCTGTGTTCATCATCAAGACCTCATGGTTTGCTTTTGCAGTGCAGTATTGTACAGGGTTCGAGCCACTGGCAACATGGCCAGTGACCTCACCCAAAAACCTGCACCCTGTTGCTGTGTGCTTCTGATGGCGAGTATTTGTTGATTCTGTCCGTGTTCACAGGATTGAAGCCTGATGAAGGGTGAAGAGCCCGAAACGCGTCGCTTTCCATGTAATACGACAAAACAGAGTCAACAATAGTCTGAACTTGTCTCAACAGTAGCTGTAGCCAGTCGCATTACGCTATTGCTTTTCAAATTACGACATGGCCGTCATGCACTAATCACATGAGTATACACCAGACAGCTCATCAGTCACGTGCTCTGTAGCGCTGCGCCAGCTGTCTGCATACATGAAGTCCCCAGCCAGCAGCACCAGGGAGGGCTGGCTGGCCAGCAGGTGCTGCAACATGGTGCTGGTGTTCTCAGTTTGACCAGGGTCTGCATGCACGTCATCACACGTCAGCACACGGGAGCAGCAGCAACAGCAGCAGCAGCACAGCAGTCTTGCACATACATGGTACAGAGTATTGCATGTTGCAGGCACTCGCATCACGTGCAAGTACAGAATGCTGTACTTCAAGTTGTTCTGTTGGGACTGAGGATACACAGCGTGCTTGCTTTACAACGAGCATTACACCTGTTGTGTGCTGTCAGCGTGGCCCACCTGACATGACACCCAGCCTGAGTGGAAATGCAGCTTGAGGCACCTGCAGGCGGCATGCAGGTCAGGGTGTGCCACTTGCGCTTGCAATTGCAGTCACAAAGCCGCGTCAAGATCATCTTCAAGTGCAATCCTGCCAGATGCAGCTGCAGTGTGCACTGCGCAAGCATACTGGATGCAGAGTGCATTAGGCGATTTGTTGTACCAACATGTACAGAAAGGATCAGCGCGACACCGTTTGTGGTGCTGACCCTGCCGCGATTGCTGCAGACATGGCCTGTGTCACAAAGCAGCAACAAAGCAGCATCGTGCTGGCGCCCCAACCATGTAAAGCACTGGCGTCACCTACCGTAAAGTTGTATTCCTTGGGCCCAGGGCCCACTGCTGATCCAGCAGCTAATGATACAGGCACTCCAAGTGTGTAATAGTACGTTGCGCCAGGAGTCAGCGCACTCAATAGCACATGGTGCAGAAGGGGCGATGCATACGAGTCCTGCTTGAGCTTCCCATAATCGTACACATAGCTGGTGGCCACCCCTACTGCTGCTTGCGTGTAGCGGCCAGGTGCAATGCCGTAGATGACGACAGTGTGGCTGTTGACTGGTGGAGGGGGTGGGGCGCTGCCTGTTACTTGTGCGTCACATGTTGCCCAGCTGACAAGCACAGAGGTGCTGCTCCAGTATGTCAAATGCACCTGAGGTTGCGAAACACATACGTTGCTGATGTGCTTCTAGTCAGGGCGCTGTTTGCTGCAGACATACCAGTGGCTTTGACACACCGCCACACTATTACATGCGCCGTCATTCAGCATATATCACTCTTGATCGGCTGAGCTGTGACAACCACGATACCGGTATGCATGCCATGCTGTGGCAGCACTCACAAACCTCAGGTGTCTGGCAGTGATTGACTGACTGCAATGCCATCCGACCCAACCCACCTGCTCAGGTACTGCACAGCCTGGAGCTGCTTTGAGGATACGCAGGTCGCCTGCTGGGATTTCTGGAGACCCTCTTCGTAAACTGCTATCAAACAACTGAGTCTTGGGGGGCCCGTCGGGCTCTATGGTGACTAGGAGGCTGCGGTCCAGGCTGTTGCGGAATGACAATGCTGCTGCTGCTCCCAGGCTACTCGCCACCAAGTACAGCAGCAATGCGCAGGTGCAGGCTGGTGTAACAACCCTGCAAGCACACATACTGAGTACACTGTTTGCACCAAACGACGCTCTGCTATGAGCAGGTCGTCAGCACAACTGCCTCACAAGGTGCCGTGATTGTTTCGCCTTCTCAACGCAAGTTTTTGTTTGAAGCTTCTCAAAGCAAGGAGTAGCATGATTACAACAATTTGGTGCAACAGGAGCTGCACCTCACGATGCACACTCGTGGGGCCAGCTAGTGACGTTCGTCACCTTGGACTTGGTGCCACCAGGACGGTTGAACCGGCCTGACCGAGTGCGTGACTGCGATCAGCGTTCCTTGTAAAGGGTTGCATTGTACGTGATGGCAAGTACCTTGGTCGCTGTTTGCGCCCAACGTTTGAGGACGGCATGTTACGGAAAATGACAATATCAACTCTCACCTACACAATTCATGATCAGACATGTGCCTGATGCAGAAATTGCCACGCTGGTTCGTGCATGCTGTGCCCCTGCGAGGTGTCCTCTGTTTACAGTACTGGCCACAGCTACTGACAGCCAGCCAACAAACGTCATACTATGCTAATATGATGCAGCACGAAGCATCAGATGGATGCTGTACTGTGGCGGCCACACAACGATAACATCTGCCAGTGGCGGGCAGCATGATGTACAGCTCAGCCTGGCTTGCACCCACGTGGACAAGAGGCCCCATCGCAAAATTACAGTCAGTACAACCACGAGCCGCTCGTGCAGGCTGCACGCGAGTACTCATGTCGGTGCAATACGCAGCAGTCAATGTGCCAGGGCCAGTGTGCCAATGCTGCACGGTAGTCAGGTGAAGGTGGTACAGGATCCCCAGCAAGACATGGTGCTCAGCACCAGTGTGCTACGCTGCCGTCAACTCTCACTTTGCAGCAGCGCCCCCATCAGCGCCGCATGCCTGCAGGTGCAGTGGCAGCAACATGCAGGCAAGCAGCAGCGTTCACGACTGCTGCAGCCTATGCAGGACAGCTGCGCGCTGTACCAAACACTTGATGCAATGCATGCGATTGCATCAGACATGTGCAACCTATGTCTCACAGCTTGCTCACATGCTCAGATGCTGCACTACCGGCTCCCTCCTGCTGCTGCTGCTGCTGCGCATCGTCATCTTGCAGCTGCTGCCAGGGTTTGTCCAGGCGCTGCCTCATCCATGCCATGATGCCGTCTGCAGAGCCGATGCGCTCATCGCCCATGAGCATCTCGTGGTAGCCCCCCTCCACCTTGACCAGCTGCAGCTCCTTGGATGACACGCCACCCGTGAACTCCTCTATCGCCTGCACGCACATCAACATACAACCGACATGCAACTGTCTGATCACATTCCAGCACATGGTATGCACGCCGCCAGCAGAGACGCACATGCACATGGCGGACGTTTCAAGGAGCCCAACGACACAACAGGTGCTGCATGGCAGTGTGTCCAGCACTCCCAGCTGCTGCTGCATTGCAGGCAGGTAGAGCACGGCACCACTCGAGATGGTGCAGCAGGCAACTACGCATATGCTTGTACAAGCACGCTCAGTGGCAGGCTGTACTCACATCCAGGCTGGTGACTGCGTCCTTGGTGCCGTGCACTGCATACAGCGGCAAGCTGATCTTGCTGCGGTGCTTTGCCAGGTGCTTCATGGCCTGCAAGTGCACAGAGAGAGTAATGAACACAACACAGCAGATGGCCGTTGCCTAACGAGCAGAGTTGTCCACAACCGTGGTTGCGCATCGCCAGTCCTACACGTGGCGGGTCCGCATGTGAGTGCCGCTAAGCGGGATGACGGACTGGCGCATGTCCTGCAGCTGCATTTTGCGACGATTGACGTGCAAGCAAGCGCACGGATGCTGCTGTCCTGCAAGCTGCAGTGGACCAGCTTGCTATGCCGTGCCTCACTCACCCGCAGCAGCTCGTTGCCTGTTGCCACGCGCAGGTCTCCGTGAAAAATGAGTGGGTCCTCCTTGAATGCACGCACCTGCAATGTCAGTGAAGAGCCACGCGCAGCAGCGGCATTGTCAGCAGGAGCACAGCAATGAAGATGCAGCGACAGAGGCATGGACCAGCACCACCAGAGCTTGAATGCAATATGGTTGGTGAAAATAGCCAGCGTTGAAAGTAGCCAGCAGTGAACACCACCTGAGAGAAAGATACACTATAGCTAATCGTAACACCCAAGCAGCTGCTGCCTCACCACTTCTGGGTCTGGGTGCAGGTTCTCTGGCTTGACTGCAGGCACCATCTGATGCCTGGGGATGAGTGAAGCCAGCAGGTTGCCAACAGCAGCCTGCGCCCTGCAACACACACCAACAGCGGACCCCCAACAGCACAGCACTCAGCAGCGAAAGCAGCCATGGTTGACGCGAGCACCAGCTGCCTGCGCTGCAATGCAGACCCATGGCACCTGCACTTCTGCCCAGACTGCAGCACAAGATGACTTGCAGGACGCAAATGCTTGGTTTGCTTGAACCGCCTGCTGCCCTCACCTCAGTACATACGTCCACACCACGCCCATGGCCCCTGAGAAGACAACGAGCCCCGCCCAGCGCTCCTGGCAGCGTACACAAGCGAGTGCCACCACCAGCCCGCCCATAGATTGACCACCCAAGAAAGTGCTGGCAGCTGGAAGCCGGCCACCCACACGCTGATCCACAGCACCAACAAATGTGTACAGGTCGTCCACCTACATCACAGCACAGCAAGCGACATGTGTGATGAATTGTTGAGGAGACCCAGCATGCCGGCAGAGCATTGCACCACCCTGCATCGCTGCACATATTGCAGCTGCACAAGTGCTGCCTTTGTGTACATGTGTATCATGTTGAATTAAATGCTGGCAGCGGCCACTGTGAGCAGTGTCTGCACATGTGCCACGCCTGGTATGCCAGAGTTCAGCTGTTCCTGCAAGCAATAAAGCCCGTGTGTTGCGCCCTACCAGGTGTGTGTAGTCTGTGATCAAGACGCGGTCATTAGGCCCGGTGGGTTCTGAGCGTCCATGGCCGTGCACATCGTACGTGTACACTGCAACTCCAGCATCTGCCATGTGCTTGAACACTGCGGGCAGGCACAGAACAGGGGGTGCAGTCCGAAGTATTGCAAGGCATTTCTGCTGGTGCCAGACTCTTCAATGCGCTTGCTGCAGGTCCCTGTCTGCGTAAAACGTGAGCAGAAACGCATCCGCTACAGCTACATAGCTGAGAGGCAGTGCTGCACCATGCCTACAACTGAAGCTATTCCAAGGCATGACCCTGTACTGCTTGCTGCATAGCTACAGCCGCACCTGGTGTGTACCTCCCAGAATGCTCACACACCCCTGCATGCGCAAAACAATGGAACAAAGTGATTAGAAAAGCATAGCCCCCTCAAGGTTGAACATCTATACAGGGGGGCTTGCTGCGTCAGACAGCAGGGCTGGTTGCTATACTATTGCAAGGTCCTCCCTGCCTCTCCTACCGTGGTGCCAGATCAGTGTTGCCCATGGAGAGGAGTCTGGCAGAAACTCCGTGGCAACCAGGGACTGCTCTCTGCCGTTGACAAACGTGAACTCCGTTTGTCGCATGCTGCTGGCGTGTACAGATACGTTGTAGCTGCGAGGCTGCTGTTTGTTGTTCGTAGCGCAAAGAACACAGTGTTTGGATAAAATTGGCGTTGTATGGAAGGACTGCCGTGTTTTGCCGAGGTGAGGCAGTTGAACGATGCAAGGGTGGACACCGTTTGCATGTAAGGCAAGCTGCCCTTGGCTCAGACAGGAAGCCACAGCAGCCATACGAAGCTCAGCAGACAAGTGGAATGCATGCCTGGCATCATCATATGTGGTGTTGTGATGTCACACAGCACTGTCATGACATGCTGACAAGGCACATGCCAACCGCCAAAGATATGTCCCGCCTTGTCGGCAGGCCCATGCATGGTCTCTCCAGCAACTGTTGGGTCCTCAGTCCCACATACAAACATCGGCAATGACCTCTTGTAAGCGCAGGCACTGCTACCTAAGGCATCCATGCCGCATGCCTGCCAGTGGCACAGCCCGCCAACACGAGCAGGTACTGCCAGTTGCACGCTGCAACTCCAACTGCAGGAACAAGGAAGTGGCACATCAAGCGTCCCCTCCTGAGCCGTGTTGCACCCTGCAACTGATCATTGTGCAAATGATAAGCCGGTTCACCACCGAGTCAGCAGTGCTGACTCAGCACCCATCCTTGCATGCACTCACTTTGCCAAGGACGACCATCAAGGCATGCCATATTGCACATTGCTCGTTCGTGTCTATATTCAACGCACTGACACACCAAGCAAAGCGCAAGACTTCACGCTTGCAAAGAAATGCGACTGCATGACTGGGCATTTGCAACAAATGCCTGCTGTTGCAAAGGAAGTGGTAACAGTACAGTGTTACTCATCATCATCATCATGTTACCCATTAAGCCATAGCATCAACGCCATCGGCCCACAGTACAGTACAGTGTTACTGTGCAATCATCGCGGAGGCTGCGCTATAAGCACTGCTGCAGGAAATGACTCGGTCATTGGCAATGCGATGACGCGCACACTGTTGTGCACCCCATCCTGGCACACACTGCTACATTCTTTACACTGGTAAAAACTGCCGAAGCCGGCTACAAGTGTTCCATTGTAGACATGTGGCGGGCTTTGCTTGATAGATCTGCTGTGGGCCCAGCAGTGCTCCTCAGCTGCGGACCAACCCTCCTGGGCAGGAAGCACCCAGTTTCATTGCTGCTGCCTAACTAGTCTACACAACACTGGCAAGCACAACGCTACTAGCAGTCAAGGCAAGCATGCCTATGCTTTCGATATCTTGTAACCTCAATGTGACTGTGCTTGCAACATTTGACCTCCAGCCACCACATCACACACATCCAAAAAACCATGGTCATTCATCCAGCAATTCATGCAGGTCCAGCAGTGCTGCCACTGCTGCTGCTGCCCCTGCACATTCGCTCCATGAACGGCACCAGCACTGTCGCACCATTCTCTGGTAGCTTGCCTATGTGCAGCATGCAGTAGCAGTGCGGCTCGCCCTCCTCCACATGGTGCGTCACCGGCAGCTCCGGTGACACCTCCGACACCCGCGCCACAAACCGCTCTATGTCTGGCACCATCGCTTCACACCCGCCAGTGACAACCAGAAGTTCACGCCTCACCAGGCCTGAGAAGCTCTCTATGAACATGGGTGACACCAGCTGGTCTGACAGGCCAGCAGCGTCGTGGGGCTTCGGCAGGTATAGCCGGATCACGTCATTGCCCTCTGATTTGCTAACGTAGTCGTAGTGAAACAGCTCGTCTGTGCTGTCACGCCTGCTGCCACTGCTCTTGCTGCTGCTGCTGACGCCATTGGCAGTGCCAGCTGCACTGCAGTTCATGCTGCTCTTCTGCAGCTGCTCTCGAGCCTGCTCTGGTAGCCTCCTGCGGAAGACGCTGCTGTTGGTGAAATCTGTTGCAGGAGATATTATGATGGCTGCCAGGGGTGGGTGGAATATGTGCTGCTGCTGCTGCTCGCTTGCTGCTGCTGGTTGGCCTGCGGGGCCCTGCACGCTGCCTGCTGCCCTGTCGCGCATGTAGGTGAGGCCAGTGATGGTCAGGTTGCCACCTGCTGAGTCGCCAGCTGCGAGAATTCAAGACAAAGGCAGCCAGTGCGCAGCCATCAGACAGCACCAGCACACCAACCAGCAAGTACCGCATCTGGAATTTCATAATAGAGATAGCATGCCCTGAATGCCAGTGCAGCGTGCTGTGTGTAGGAATGCCACGCTACTGCTCTTTGTCGTTGACCCATTGTTCTTTGCTACGGCGCATATCTCGCAGCTGCTCTGTGTGCATTGCTTGACATGAAGCTGCACGCAACACAACCATGCACCTGCTGCAGTGCGCCTGCCTGGGTCCTTCTGTCACCATCCGCTCTACTGTGGTGCTGCCCTGCCCTCACCTAGGATGAGCTGCTCGCTGCTGCCCAGCTGCCCCACCAGCCACTCGTACGCCTCAGCAACAGCATGCAGCCCGGCTGGAAAGGGGTGCTCAGGTGCCAGAGGGTAACCAACTGCAAGCAGCAGCAGCAGCAGCAGCAGCAGTAGCACTAATCACTACTGGCACTGAAGAACGACTGTTGCCCAGCAAGTGACGGGAGTGGTAGAAGCAGCAATGCAAAACACCAGGCTGCTGTCTTGAGGTGCATTGTACAGAAGCGCTGTGCAGGCCCTGCTCTGCCTGTCTTGCCTTGCTGCTGCTGCTCATCTGTTGATAGCCACGCACCTGCAAACACCCGCATGTGTATGCCCTGCTCTGCTAGCTGCTGCATCCATATCTTGTAGGCAGGCTTGTACATCAGCGGGTGACCAGCCATGAATGCACCGCCTGAGCAGCGCAGCAGCAGCACAAATACATATTCACGCCACGGCAGTAGGGGTGCAGCTGGTTGTGATGTATTCGCAGGATGCCCATGCAACCAGCAGCATCCGGCATGCATGTACTAGCAGGATGTACGAGAATCAGCACTGCTAGTATTGCCTGCCATACAGAAAGGACGATCTTGCAGGACTGCTGCAGGTCTTAGGCCTTAGCTGCTCTCCACATGTGCTAGCGCTGCGTTTAAACGAATGCCCAATACACCGCCCACCATGCAGGTACATGACCACCAGCGATGCCTTGGGGTTCACGGGCTGCATCTCTGGCTTGAGGCTGATCCAGAAGCTGCTGCGGAAGCCGGGCGTGCTGAATGTGCTGCCAGGTACACGTGTGACCTGAATGTCTGGCACTGGGTAGTTCACCATAATCACCTGCAAGGGTAACAGACAACCCACAGAAGTAGCAGCAATACAGCAGATGGTGTGCGGCCAGAGAAAGCAGTGCTGCTGCATGTGCATGGCGTAGGTGCATGCACAGACACTTGTCGGGAAGACGTTGCAATGCATTACTATGCTGCATAGGGACGTTCTTGGGTTGGCTGCAGCTACCATAGCTGAGGTGCTGCAGCATACTGGAAGCTAACCTCGGATAGGTGCACAGTTGGTACTGCATTGGCACTAGCCACTATTGGACTGCAGGTTAGCACTTGCCTTGATGAAGTTGCGCCAGTGGTTGTAGCTTCCAACAGTGAAGAGCGTCTTCATCATAGCTATGGTCCATTCCTGCCCAGCTGGCCACTGCAGAGGGTGTTGCTGCCCGGTCACTGCTCTGTACAGCTGTGTGCCTGCATGAGCTGCTGTCCCAGCCAGCAGCGCAGAGTATAGACGTACACGATGCTCTATAGCACTCAGTGCTTCCATGGCGTTCAGTCTGCTTCCCCGAGCTGCTGTGACTCTGCTGCTGTTGGCCGGCAGCAGCCTAGCCGAATGTGGGCCAGCAGGGGCCCGTAATGCGCTGCACAGCGACAGATTGGAGACTTGAAGGTCGGGATGAAGAGTAGCTGACGTGAGGTGGCCAAGACCAAGAGCAACCGCGACCTGCCTGTAACCGCTCCGGCAAATGTGATCCTTTACACGCTCTTACGATGACTGAACGGATCCAACGCGGCCACAATGCATACGAGACTTGCGATCTCTGCTTCACGAGTCGTGCTGCAGCCTCATTCAGTTCTAACACCGCCCAAGGATGACATGTGCTGTCAGACTGTTGAACGGTGACAATGCGTACTGTTCTGAATGCACGTTCGCAACGGTGCGTCCATAGTATTACGTACAGTAGTGAAACTATAGTCTACACGGCTCGTAGCAGCACACTCAGTAGCTGCCCAACACTGCACCTGCAAGTGCGCCAGCTGCTTTCTGCTTGCAGTTGCATAGAATCAGAAGATGCAGCACATACGCTCATCACATGCCAGGCCCTGACACCTCTAAGACATCCCTGTACTGCCCCTACTGCTGCGGCTGCGCTGTCGCTGCCAGCAAACCCCCATCCTGCTGCGTTGCGGTCGCTGCCTGCGCAGCCATGGCCATCTGTGCCATCTGTGCAGCATTGGGCGCCACGGGAACCAAGCTCGCCTGCCAGGCTGTCAGTGCCTGCTGGTACTGCCTGCACTTTTGCTGCTCCTTGGCCAGCTTGCGCTCACGCCGCCCCAGGCGCTCCTGGGTGCGGCGCAGCTGGTCAAAGCTGCGCTTCAGCAGCTCCCGCTGCACAGCAGCAGCAAGCAACAGAACAGCAGCATGTCAGAAGGTAGCCAGCCAGCCAGGCGCTGCAGTAGGCGGCAGCAACAGCAGCAGCGCCAACAACCCAGCGTGCACAGGCAGCCGCCCCAGGCGCTCCTGGGTGCGGCGCAGCTGGTCAAAGCTGCGCTTCAGCAGCTCCTGCTGCACAGCAGCAGCAAGCAACAGGACAGCAACATGTCAAAGACAGCCAGCCAGCCAGGCACTGCAGTAGGCGGCAGCAGCAGCAGCAGCAGCGCCAACAGCCCAGCCTGCACAGGCAGCACCCATCAACACACGTCGACTCGTGACAAGCAGCTCAGCACTTGCAGGCCCGCACACAGCTGCCTCATCCCTGCAGACCGTTGTTGCTGGCAGTCATCTGGACACTACACAGCTGCACGCAACACCACTGGCAAGCCCTGTTGGCCAGGCTGCATGCGCGCCTCACCTTGCCGCAGAGCTCCTCCTGCACTGCGCGTACGTGTGCCAGCAGTGCCTCCTGGCTCATGCCCGGCAGCTGCTCCTCAGCGAGCAGCGCTACCTCATCAGCCTCTGGTGCCCGCGCAGCATCACCCTGCAGCAGCAGCAGCAGCAATGCGGGGGCGAGGTTACAGGAAGTGTTCAAGGGGTACGCCACAACGCAGCATGTACGGCCTGATTGTGCAACCACTATGGAGCATGCATCAGCGCCCTTCTACCCGAATATAGGAACCGCAAGCACGCCAACCAGAAACACCTCGAGGTATGCAGCTCAGCACAGCTCGGTCCGCTGTAGAGTGACAGACCAACACAGCGCTACTGCCGCCCACAAGCGCAGTCACCTCTGCCTGCTCTTGATCCTGGTCCTGGTGCTGCTCGTCACCCAGTGCATGCGGCTCTGCCTCTGCTGCCATCAGCGCTGCCAGCTGCTGCTGCTGTTGCTGGCTCACTGCTGCATACTGCAGGCCAGCTTCAATCTTCGCAGGCTCAACTGCTGCATGCGCAGCCTCCTTGCCAGCAGCAGAGCAAACACCAACGCCACCCTCAGCAGAGGCTGCAACAGAAGCAGGGGCTGTAGTGGCCACAACTGCCACTGCGTCGTGCATGTCAGCATCCTGATCGTCTGCTGCTGCGGCATGCGCGGCAGGGACACCCGCCTGCGCAGACAGCGAGGCCATGGCAGGCACAGCAGACCCCTCCAGCACGTCTTCCAGCGCAGCTTGCTTGCCAGCCTTGTGTGCTGCATCTGCAGCTGCATCCACAGATGGTGGAGGAGCTGCCACGCTGTTACGGGTCAAAGCAGCGCCAGCAGCAGCTGCAGCAGCAGCAGCAGCGGCAACAGCGTCTAGTACAGCTGCCGCAGAGGTGTTTGCACCAACAGGTGCAGACATCTGCAGTGCATGCGGCAGCTGCTGCGGCCGTTGTTGCGCTGAGTTGCTGAGCTCGCCAGCTTGCAGAGCTCCGTGCGGCTGCGCCTGCTGCTGCATGCTATCTGCTGCACTGGCATCTGCATGTTCTGCGCCATGACTGTTTGTTGCAGCCTTGATGGCCGCAGCTGGTACAGGAGCTGCTGCTGCAGCAGCAGGGTCCTGCTCCTGCGGCCCAGCGACTGCTGCTGCTGCAGCACCCTGCTGCTGTCGCTGCTGTGTGCTGCCGCTTGCAACTTCCCCGCCTGCATCTGCAGGCGCGTTTGCGGCAGCAGCTGCAGCACCATCTGCTGCCTCAGAATCATCCTCGTCATCGTCATCATCTTGGCCAGGGAACACGCCAAACTGCTGCCCGGTCAGCTGCTGCGTTGCGGCTGCTGCAGCAGCCACCATGTGCTGCTGCAGCAGTGCAGCCTGAACCTGCTGTGCCTGCATCATCATTGCACGTGCATACTCCTGCAGGGCAACCCAGAGCAGCCATGCTTGAGAGCTGCATCCAGATGCACCAGGCAATCAACAAGAGGTTTTGAAGTTCAATGACACAGGAGGCGCAAGTTTAACCTGTAGCGGAATGTTGATAGCCATATGGCAAGCAAAAGGCGTGCATACGCAAAGAGACGTGAAGCCACATGCATAGCTGTGCACCACCTACCTCTTCTGTGGCTCCCTCCATGCCAGCCATGCCAGCCCAGAATTGCCCTGGCATCATCATGCTGGCCTGCTGCAGCTGCATGGCATCCATGGGGTCAATGCCAGCAGCAGCAAAGCCAGCCGCAGCAGCCATAGCAGCCATGCGGCCGGCATCACCGCTGCCGCCTGCCTCAAGCCCCTGCATACCAGCGGCCATGCTGGAATGGCCGCGCTTGCGTGAGGTGCCGCTGGCGCTGTTGTTGCCGTTGGCAGCGCTGCGTTTGTTGGCGCGGCGGCCGCTGCTGGCGGTGTTGTTGTCCATGCCATCCTCTGTGTCACCGTCGCCGCCATCTTCACCATCGTTGCCGCTGCCGCTGCCACCTTTGCCTCCCTGCGCAACAGTTGATGCGCGCAATTGCAGCAGTTGTTCAGTGGTCGCAGTAAAGGCTGCACTCGGCGGCTCTTTATTGCAAGTGCAAGTAAACATGCACAGCCATGCAGCAGGTGCAACATGACACAAGCATGGCTACACGTCACGCAGTTGCCTCCGACACCAGCTCTGCACGTGCCATGCCCACAAGTCAGTTCACATGTGCTCTCACCTTCTTCTTAGCGCGGTAGTTGCGGAAGTAGTCGCGCACCAGGGGCAGGCTGCGCAGGCACTTGGCATGCACTCGTGTCTCCTGCAGCGATGGTTTGCCCTCCCCCCACACCCCATCAGCTGACACGCCGTACCTGCATTTCAATCAGGCATAGCAGCAACGGCAACAGCAGCAGGCAGCAGGGCATCAGCACCACAGCTGTCCTTGCCGTGCAGAAGCAGCGCGCCCATCAACTTGTGGTTGGCTGTTGTACAGGTTCAGCAGCCATGATGACTGACAACAACGCACGCAGCGGCACGTACAGTGTTGGCCAGGTACTGCTGCACACAACGTGTCAATCACATTCAAGCAGGCGCTGGGCGGACCTAGCAGACGGTACGCTGCTGCTGGGGATTGCTTACCATTCGCCTATCTCCTGGGATGTTGGCCGTCTGCCTGTGCGCTCTAACTCAGACCGCCACCAATCTGCAAGCATGCAGTGGAGGTACACAGGGCATGCGGTAAGACGAACCCCAGCAGCACCTTGCACAGCAGCACACACGGAGCGGCATGCCCAGAGAATGCCGGCTGTCACAAGCTATGCATTTAACACATTACCTGAACACCAGCGAAGGACGGCATAGCAAGATCAATGCAGTTGACAGCACTGTACATATCTTGGGCGCAGCTGCGTGCCATGCCAGCTGCTCACTGTACGCACCATTGAAGGGCTGCCAGAATCGCAGCGGCCGCCTGTCTGGTGCATGTTTGCGGCCCAGCAGTGCACTGCCCCCTATGCCTCTGCCATGGTGGCCACCCTGCTCGTCCTCTTCATGCGTATCATAACTGACGCGGCCCCCTGCTGCATGCTGGTGGTGAGAGTAGTCCCCAAGGTGCAAACCAAGAGGGTACTGCATGGCCATAGGCTGCTGCTGTTGTGCATGCATCAGCATGGCGGCAGCTTCCTCGGGGTCCATGTCAGCAGCACTGCTGACGCTGCTGGTGGTGGTAAGATTGCTGAAGATGCCACCAACTGATGTGTGAGCGCAAGCGCCCGAGCCAGCAGGCTACATGCAGTGCTGCAGCTGCACAGCTACTGGAAGAAAGGATCCTGCAGCACCAACAGAAGAGGCATGTTGCAGAAAGATGGTATGGCAGCTGGAACAAAAGCAGGGTTGACCAGATGCAGTGGCATCCTGCTGCAGCACAACACTGCTGAACAGCTGACCCAACAACAGCATCAGGGTGCTGCTGCTGCCGCTGCTGCCCAAGCCTGGCACATGTGGTGGCATAATATCAGCTCTCCTGGCCGTGGAGAGCAGCCTTTCAAGGTCTAGCACCTGAGGGATGCTCAAGGGCCTCATGCCTCGAGCACTCAACCAGCTGTTGTCTACGCGACCCCGCTGCTGACCGTTCCAACGCAGGCAACATGCAGTGTACCCAGTCATGCCCTCCGCCGAGGATCACCTGCCACCTTGTGCGCCCGATGCACCGACTGCCCGCTCTTTGAATACTGCTACAGCCTGCCTGCCTTGACCAACCCTCAGGCACCTGTATCCCCTGGTGCTCGCAGTATAGTCGCGATGTCAATTGGTAAGCTACATGCGTTGCCTGCTAGCCACGGTGAGCGTGTCGTGGGTTGCGTTTCCGCGAGAGTGTACCTAACTGCTTATGAAGACACTTGCTATAAACCTTAAAAGGGCTTCCTTATCGTTTTGAATCTGTGATCAAGCCCCCAGGGCGACCAAAGGTGTTATGCACGGTCTCAGTGCTGGGACTCTACACTGTGAGCGACAGCAAGCTCCTGACTACACGGGCGACCAAACTGCTGCCTCCTCAATACTCCTTGACGCACTTCAATACGTTCCTTGTAGCTTCAGGCCTGTCCGATCATCTCTATCATACCCCTGCAGCCATGTCTGCTGCTGCTGCTGTTCCCCAGATAGCTAAGGCAGCCAACCTTTGGACTGAGTGGAACGACACACATGTATGTATGATCGGCACTCAATTTCCTGGCTGGTCACCTGTAGGAAGCCAATGCAACCCTACAATGCACAGTGTACCATGGCCTGCAGGGGGCGTGCTGCCAAGCGCTGAGCTCTGCTATCAACATCTTGGAGCGACTTGAGGTACGCCAGCGCCACAACACAGAAGGCTCGACCCTCGTCAACGTGCGCGATACGTAGGCGCTACTGCCTGGTGTAGCAGCATGTGCCTCACTTGTGACCGCTGTGCTGCCACTGCGCTGACGCTGCTTGCACAGGTGCTGGCTGATGGCCGGATGTTTGCAGACCTCTGTCAGCAGCCAGAAGTGCAACAGCAGGTCGTTGCTAAGCAAATGGCGTCTTTCAACAAGGCGCTGGCACTGTTGCATAGCCATCAGTGAGTCGCACGGAGCAGTAACAGCTACTTGCACTTGCAGCGGGTCACACATGTACAGGAAAGGATTGTGGCTGCTGACTGCTTGCCTACCGCGCCTTTCAAGGCTTGACCGCCTAAGCACAGTATGTGGTGCGCCTGGCCTGATGTCCAAAGCTGTGGAATCACTGCACCAACAACATCCTGTGCATTTGTGCCCCATCTGCAGTGAGACGCTGAAAGGCACTGTGAAGGATATGGAGAGGCTGCACATTGAAGCATTACGCAGCCTCAGCACAGCATCAAACCTGGAAGCAGCTGCGACGCCTGCAGGGCCACAACCCACGGCTGTCGAATGTGTGGAGGCATTGCAAGATATATGGTGAGCAAATCGTGGAAGAAGTTGTTGCTGGTGCAGCTGCGCTGGTAGCCTGAGCAGCAGTAGGACAATGCCAGCAGCAAGCCTGGACACAGCTTTGATGACTGTCCAGTTGAAACCAGGCTAAGGCCACAGAGCACTGCAATAGAAGGCTCCAGTTGGCACACGTTGCAAGCATACTGATCAGCAGTGCCTGAACTATGCTGTGTGTGGGTGATTTGGTGTTCATGTGCTGTGGTGTGTCAGCTGGCAACTGAGCACCACAGCCTGCAGCCCAGGAGTTGACATCTGCTGCAAAGACACACACACAGAGACCAGTAGATGCCTGCATGGCTCTGCTGACGCATATTGTTCTGTGTGGTGCTCACAGGTTGATGTGCAAGAACGAGCTTTTGTTGAAGATTGCAGCTGCAAGCCTGGTCACTCTGGACATGAGCCCAGCTGACTCTGCTGCGCTGATGGCATGCTATCAAAGTAAGCCACGATCTGCAGGCTTCGCAACATCAAGCTGCCAGCGCCTGAAGTTGTATGCTGGTGCCACTTAGGCTAGCTGGGTAGTTCCATGCCAAACACATGTGGATGATGTCATATAATAAGGCGCAGCTGCAGCAACACTGTGCTCAGATGCTGCTGCAATGCCAGTGACTCCCTGCTTGTGGTGCCTGCAGGTCAACCAAATGTACAGCCGGGCAAGGCACACGTTGTGCTGGCCTTGCTCAGGGAGACCGCTTCATCAACCAATCAATCTTTATAGGGGGTGCTGATAGAGCGCTAGCGGTTGTCACGTGAAGTTGCACATGATGGGGTGCTGGCAGAAATTGCTGGTGATGGCGGTGCATACGTGAGATGAGATCCGTTTCGCGCACCTTGGTGGCTGCAGTTGAGTCTTTTTCCTGCTGCTGCTCTGCATTTTGGCATGGGTCATGGCTGCTGAAGTATGGCACGTAGTGGTGCAGCTCAAGGGGTGGATCACATAAACCACTCTTTAATACAACATGCACAGTGTGTAAGTAGGAAGTCCTGTTGTGTGTGGTAACAAAACAGCATGCTGTACAAACAGGCTGCGCACATGACTGTGTGCAGGGAATGTCACACCTGTGCAATGCTATGTGCACGCTGATTGTGACATATGCGGCGTCCTGTGAGTTTTTAAAAGCGTGGTATTATGCATACACTTCGTTGGTGCCAGCATGGCTTCAGATTGCAGCAATTTGGTCAGTGCTGCTACAGCCTGCTGTTGCGGCATTGATAATGTATCCACCAGGACGGCTTGACACCTGGCAGCACATGTAACGTATTGCCACTCAACGATCTTTCTTGCAGCAATGGCTGGGCAGCCCCTGTCATATGGGCAGCTGCGTGTCAGCTTTGCTGCCACAAGTGCCAGAAGTTTCCAACACCAAGGTTGCGGCAGGTGGACAGCAAATGCCTTCTTAAGATGGAACAGCATCATGTAAAGCAATAATTGTTGGGACCAGGATGCAGGAGCCACTGTGCAGGGTGATTTCGCGGGCGTGAGGTTTTGAACGGCGGGTTATTAACGCGGTGTTCTGCAGCTGCTTGGTACATGGTGCGTGACCCTCGCCGTCTCCTTACCTTTACACTGTGAAGCGGCTAGTTGTTTTGTTGCTGCAGCTCGTTGCTAGACTCTGCACACTTCATTGCTGAGAAGAAGTCACTAGTCTACAGCAGCAACGATGGCACGCGAGGCACCTGGTACGAGGGAATGCTTGCACAAAGCGATCACAACATGCGTTGTCACAGCAGCAGCAGCCTTTCTTTCAGGACAGCAGCGCCCACCACTGATGTTTGCTCGTCTGTGCTGCAGCAATCGGTATCGACCTGGGCACCACCTACAGGTGTGTTTATCAGCTCAAAGTACTTTATAGCAGTGTTTGGGTTGACGCTGGTGATCCCAGAGTCAACAGGGCCGCAGAACGTCTAGTGGAAGCCTCAGAAGGTTCCTATCGGCAGCCAGCACGTATGCATGCGTGAGAGCATGCAAAACTCGTGGATCGTCTCAAAGATTATATTGCAGTCGCAGCGGGGTGGCATGCACTCAGGGCCGCACACTGGTCCGTGCATGGCGCGCACAGAGGCTTCCAGGCTCTTGGACGCGCGTTCTGCACCTGCTGTGCTAGCCACGCTTACTTCAGTAACAGGGTTTGCTATTTGTGGCTTTTTATACACACAGCAGTAGCCACCAGCCCAGAATGCACACCTGGCATACCTGACTCTGATGTGTTGCTGTCCTGCACTTACTCCTGCTACAGCTGTGTGGGTGTGTGGCAGAACGACCGTGTGGAGATCATTGCCAACGACCAGGGTAACCGCACCACCCCCAGCTATGTGGCATTCACAGACACTGAGCGCCTGATTGGTGATGCAGCAAAGAACCAGGTCGCCATGAACCCGCGCAACACGGTGAGCACCAGCATGCTGCAGCAGTAGCAAGCCTCCTTTTGTCGCTTGTGCCTTCTGTTCATCATGCTGCATCCTGCAACGCTTCTGTGTGGTGTGCTCCTGCAGGCAGCCAGTGCACTGCTGTATCTGCTGACGCTATGGCTGCTTGTTTGCTGCACAGGTGTTTGATGCCAAGCGCCTGATTGGCCGCCACTTCTCAGAGCCTCTGGTGCAGGAAGACATGCGCCACTGGTCATTCACAGTGAAGCCTGGACCCGGCGACAAGCCCCTCATCGAGGGTGAGTGCTGCCGCGGGTTGTGCTGATTTACATGTTGCAGCAGCTGGCAAATGATAGGACTGGTGTAAGCTGTTGACCAAGCACCTGCCACTCAAGTGCAGGCCGGGCAGCAGCAGAGAGGGCACGCAGCATGCATCACTGGCTGTGTAGCTAGTGGCAGTGAAGCGCCTGTTGCTGGTCCAGCTGTGTGCTTGAACCTGTGGTATCCAATGCAGCCGCCTGTCTTGCAGAGGCCCAAGAGCTTAATGTGTTCTCTGCACGCCATGCTGTTTTTACTTGAAATTATGTGTGCCATGCACGCTGCGTGTGCCCGCCTGCAGTCGACTACAAGAACGAGTCCAAGACCTTCAGCCCCGAGGAGATCTCCTCCATGGTGCTCATCAAGATGAAGGAGACCGCGCAGGCCTTCATCGGCCAGGACAAGGTCGTCAAGAAGGCAGTGGTCACCGTGCCCGCCTACTTCAACGACAGCCAGCGCCAGGCCACCAAGGACGCAGGCACCATCGCAGGCCTGGAGGTGCTGCGCATCATCAACGAGCCCACCGCAGCTGCCATTGCGTGAGTAGCTGCTCGCGGCAGACGGGGGAGAGGGAGTCTTGCAGGATGGCCAGGAGTAGCAGCTACCGTGGGTTAGCTGGGTGTGCTTGTGGTTGCATGTCGATCTTGCAGTATGCTGTGGTCGGCAATAGGAGTTGGAGTGGTCACCTGCAGGACATTATTGCACAGTTATGTATGACCAGCAGCTGTGCCTGCCAGCAATTTCTGTGATAGTCTGCTGCAGTTGTACCACTCCTGCTTCACTCCTGACAAACCTCTTTCATCTGCCGCTGCGCTTCTTCTCAAACACCCGCAGCTACGGTCTGGACAAGAAGACGCAGGGTGCCACTGGTGAGAAGAACGTGCTGATCTTCGACCTGGGCGGCGGCACCTTCGATGTGTCCCTGCTGAGCATTGATGACGGCATCTTTGAGGTGAAGGCCACCGCTGGTGACACCCACCTGGGTGGTGAGGACTTTGACAACAGGCTGGTCAACCACTTCGTGCAGGTGCGGCAGCGTGCTCTGATGCAGGTGGCATTGCAGAGCAGCTGACAGCCGGACATGGCCAGCCTGCATCGTTGTGTTGCCAGCAGGATGTGTTCACTGTCAAGGCTTGATACCATGAGCCCCCTGCTGGCACACCCGGCATGACACCTGGTGTTGAGGAGACGTGCTTGTGTTCGATGTGGTGTATCACACACGCACTGGGGTACTCATCAGCGTTGCATTGGTTTGCTGGTGGATGGCCGGCAGAAAGCACAATTGTGACTGCACGGTGGTTTATGCACGGTGAAGCACCGTTGCTGCAGATTGCAACAGTGCTGCTTTGACTTGCGTTGATCACGATGTAGGCGTAGTCTGCTTACGGTCATGCTGAAGCTGTTGGCTCTGCTCGTCAGTTCGCTGCAAACATAGTTGCCACTGTACAGCGACAGCATTGCAAGCGTCTGATACCATATCGCAGGGCATGCGATACTGTCTCCTGTACTGACTTCCCCACTGCGCTGCTCTGGGTCATCTTTCACCCTTTCTATTTGCGCCCTTGCAGGAGTTCAAGCGCAAGAACAAGAAGGACATCAGCGACAACCCCCGCTCCCTGCGCCGCCTGCGCACTGCCTGCGAGCGCGCAAAGCGCACGCTGTCCAGCGCTGCACAGACCAGCATTGAGCTGGACTCCCTGTACGAGGGCATTGACTTCTACAGCACCATCACACGCGCGCGCTTCGAGGAGCTGTGCATGGACCTGTTCAGGTGAGGCACTGCTGGGGTTGGTCAGGCAGGCAGCCACGACGCAAGGTGTCAGTTGATGTGGCTTTGTCATGTCTGTTGTGCAGTTTAGTAGTCGTGGGTGAAGTGGAGACTGCCTGGGCCTGCAGCAGCGGGTTGAACAATCGCGTGGTGCAGTGCTGGGGGCAGCCTTATACACACCCGATGCTGACAATCGCGTTTCATGGATCCTCTTTCATATGGACATCTCTGTTGTGGCCGCTGCTTTGGCCTGCAGGAAGTGCATGGACCCCGTGGAGAAGGTGCTGAAGGACAGCAAGATCGACAAGGCCAGCGTGCACGAGGTGGTGCTGGTGGGCGGCTCCACGCGTATCCCCAAGGTGCAGCAGCTGCTGCAGGACTTCTTCAACGGCAAGGAGCTGTGCAAGTCCATCAACCCAGATGAGGCTGTGGCATACGGTGCAGCAGTGCAGGCAGCCATCCTCACCGGTGAGGGTGGTGAGAAGGTGCAGGACCTGCTGCTGCTGGATGTGACGCCGCTGTCGCTGGGCCTGGAGACTGCTGGCGGTGTGATGACCGTGCTGATCCCCCGCAACACCACCATCCCCACCAAGAAGGAGCAGGTGTTCTCCACCTTCGCTGACAACCAGCCTGGTGTGCTGATCCAGGTGGGTGGCGGGCTTGTGAGCAGCGGCAGTATAGGGTGCTGGCCAAGGCTGGATGCAGCACGCAGTTCCCGATTACAGCCAACTTGCAGCCAACTAGCATATGCAGGAGCTGAGTGTGCCTGGTTTGGTAAGCAACAGCACGTGTTGCCATGTGTGCCTTGCAGGAGCACCAGTAGCAGCTGCGGACCATGCGGCTGACAAGTTCTCCTTCTGCTGCTGTTTTTTCCGCGCTGTGTGCAGGTGTATGAGGGTGAGCGCGCGCGCACCAGGGACAACAACCTGCTTGGCAAGTTCGAGCTGAGCGGCATCCCCCCCGCACCCCGCGGTGTGCCCCAGATCAACGTGGTGTTCGACATCGACGCCAACGGTATCCTCAACGTGTCTGCTGAGGACAAGACCACCGGCCAGAAGAACAAGATCACCATCACCAACGACAAGGGACGCCTCAGCAAGGACGAGATTGAGCGCATGGTGCAGGAGGTGAGTGACGCCTGCTGCTGTTTCGTCTTCTTGAGCTGTGTGTCCGCACTTGTTGGTGTTGCATGCATGCATGGATGCCATGCCAGCAGCGTGCACATGTAAAGGTGCCTGTTGGCATGGTGCTTGCAGGACATCTTCATGACCAGCACTAAGCGTGTGTTTTCACCGCAATTCAGTTATGTTGATCACCGTGTGCTCACATCTGCTGCTGCCCTGCAGGCTGAGAAGTACAAGGCTGAGGACGAGGCTGCGCGCAGCAAGGTCGAGGCCAAGAACAGCCTGGAGAACTACGCGTACAACATGCGCAACACCATCCGCGACGACAAGGTGGCCAGCAAGCTGGAGGGCGACGACAAGGAGAAGATTGAGAAAAAGGTGCAGGAGGTCATCGACTGGCTGGAGGCCAACCAGCTGGCTGAGGTGAGGCGCGGGCGCGGCAGCAGCATGGTGGCCGGCTGGATGGTTGGCAGGGTGTTATGCTGTAGGGCTTGGGCTCAACAAAGGGTGGCGTGTGGATAGGAAACAGGGGCAGTACTTGTTCTCTGCAAGTGTGTCAGAACAGGGTTTGATGGGTGGGCTTGCTGTGCGTCAGTTGTGCATGTTTGTCTGCTGTGCCAGCAACCTCCTTGCACCTACAGTGGCACATACATACAGTCAATCAAAACTCAAAAGTCTGAAGGTACGTACAGTCAAGCTGTGCTGACATACGCGTTGCGTCTTGTGCTTGCTGCGCTCAGGTGGAGGAGTTTGAGCACCAGCAGAAGGAGCTGGAGGGCGTGTGCAACCCCATCATCAGCCGCATGTACGGTGCAGGTGGCGCTGGCGGCATGCCTGGTGGCATGCCAGACATGGGCGGCATGGGCGCTGACCCCAGCACTGCAGGCCGCGGAGGCCCCACCGTTGAGGAGGTGGACTAAGCAGCAGCCTAACATAAGCAGCCACTGCTGCGCAGCTGCAGCCAGGTTGTGCCCAAGTTGGCAGCCAAAACATTGGTTGTGCAGCTGATCGACTTGGTGGGGTAGCGCTAGCAGCTGGTTGTGGGGTTGCGTGTGGTCCGTCTAGGCTCTGCCTTCCAGGGCAGGGTGGGTGCCAGGCCAGTGGCATAGCAGCTGGCTGTGCTGACCTGGCCGCACCTTTCGGCTTGTTAGTCTATCTGTGCTGTCGCTGGTGGTTGTTTGCAGCAGATGCTGCATGCGATTGCAAGTAGCAATAGGTGTGCATGTCTGGTTGTGACGTGTGGTCGAAACATTCGGACTGGGCGCATGCATTGTGTGCATGCGCAGGCTTCGCACAATTCTTCCTGTGTGCCCCAGGCAACTGCTTGTATATACCTCGCGCGGACAATGACCACAGGATGTGAGGCAGGGCAGGTTTCCTCTGAACTGTGCAAGTCAATGGTTGCCCAGTTGAGGACCGCACTCGTAGCCGTGCCTAGGCCTTCATACTTGTAGTTAGCTCAATAAAGGATAGCCTGCTAAATGACCCGTTTGTGTTGAGTGTGGAGCGATTGGCGCCATTGATTGCTTTGTACTGCATGATTGCTGCAAAGAGCGCACCTGGTTGAAAGCTGCAGTACAGGTTGTCAGCGGCATGCTCGCAGCTGCAACAGGCAGCGTGCATGCCTAAGGTGTAGACCAGGTGCTCTCTCTCAGTGCTGTGTACATACGTCTGATTTGCAGCGTTGGTAACAAGAAGTGATTGGAATCAGGCAACAAACTGAGGCTCTTTGCGTCTATGAAGACACCTGGGACTGTCTAGGCCATTGCTTGGGGCCCAATCTTTAAGAAATTCGAATTTTGCTTTAGCCGCTGCTGTATGGTAACCATACTCACTGGCCAGATGCAATTTCCAGGACTGCGCCCCTACAGCAGCAGGGCGGGGCATGAGGTAGCCTGACAGGTGCACCGCCGTGGAAATCCTGTGGGTGGGTGTCAAAACAATGGCGGTTCAGTCAGGGTATGGGCTGGGTAACAGCTGGGCGACAAGGTCCATCTAGCACTGCTAACCTGGTTAACATGATCAGGCTGGAGCAGGCTTACAATATCTTGATCCTAAAGTAAGCGCTTCAGGAAGGAACCACCACCACACCGACAGTTTGCTACTGCTGTTGCACCTCTCGTTGCATAGCTGCTGGCTTGCTTCACCTTAGGCCCGGCTGCCCTCAGCCTAGTCTCATTAGCAAGCCGCCATGTCGGATGGCGCGGACTTGTTTGATGAAGACTTCGAGGTCGGTGGGGAGACTGATGTTTGCGCAGCACGGGCTCGCAAACAGCTAGACACGCGCATGCTGTATCAGAATTCATGCCATATGTGTTCAACAAACACAGGAGGGGCAGCCAGGTGCACAGGATCCCGATGACGAGGACCTCTTTGATGGAGATGGTGAGGAACTGCAAGAGGAGGTCCTGGAGGACGAGGGCGTGGCTGCTCAGGAGCCAAGCCCCGCCTCTGCTCCAGCCTCAAAGCAAGATAGATCGGAGTTGCGCATGAAACTGCAGCAGCTGGCCAAGAAACACAAGGTGAGCTTCCGTCAGCACTGCTACAGCAGCATATCAGCTTGCACAGCTGGGAGCATGCCAGCCCAAATCATTTGCTTGCCACTTCTAGCAGCACATATGCATCACATGTGTATCAGCGAGGACCTGCGCATCCGGCACATGAAGCACTGCTGTTGGCGTGCGTCCAGCTCTGCTTCTTCACAAGTGTAGCTGATGCCAGCCTGCCTCACAACCCGCACATGTCAACTCTGCTTCCATGTTGCACACGCTGTGCTGCAGTCTGGTGGTGATGGCGATGAGCCAGCGCCCAAGAAGAAGCGCAAGGATAGGGGCGACAAGGGCGAGCGGGGCAGCAGCAGGCCGCAGCGGTTGCGGCGGCAACGTGCAGACTCGCCAGAAGCAGGTGGCAGCAGGCAGGCAGCAGGAGCTGAGTGGGAGGAGGTGCCGGAGGACCAGATAGAAGAGACAGCAGATGACCAGAACTTTATCGATGATGATGGTGAGGGTCTGCTTGACAGAGCAGCCACAGCCAGCAGCTGGTGGCGGCAGCGCAGTGCCAGCAGCGGTGGTTAGTAGCGGACACAGCTGTTGTGATGCATGAGGATGTTGTTGCGGAGAGCCAGAGCGCCAGGGGAAGACCATTGTCATCACACAGTCAGCTTCATGCATGCTTCCCGCACGTAGACAGCAGGCGCAACATTGCTTGGCAGAGGATCCTTTGGCAGACTCAGCAGCAGGAGGCGACTTGCTGCACATCACAATCTGGTGCTGTACAGGCATGATGTGCGTTGCCATGATCTCTTTCTACTGCTGCTGTTGCGCAGGTGTGGCTGAGGAGGACCGGTATGAGGAGGACACTGCAGCGCTGCTGGCAGCAGAGGAGGCAGAGGAAGCAGCCCCCGGAGATGAGGTGCGCTGCTGTGCTGGCGCAGTCGCAGCTGCATGTGCAGCCTAGGCAGCAGCAGCAGCACATGCTGCTAATGCTGATGCTGCAGCAGACAGCAACCTTGTGCACGTATGTATTCTGTTGGCAGAGCAGATGCTCTATATGCTGCCGATTTGCAGCAGCCGCAGCTTGCATGCACTTCATCCTGCTGGCGTGCATGATGCCTGATGGCCGGTTGTGACTGTGGGGCTTGTCGCAAGTGCCGTGTTGCAAGTGCTGCTGCTGCTGCTGCTGCGCTGTGCTGCAGGACGAGGAGGCCCCCACCAACATCATCGATGAGGTGCTGCAGCGCCGCAAGCGGGCCAAGAAGCGCGACACAGACCAGGAGGTCACGGACGAGGTCATGTCCCTGGTCAGCATGGTGAGCACGCCAGCAGCAGGCACTGCGGCTGCCGCCGCATGCCGCAGACCTGCGCTGTTGTGGCGCGCAACGTTCATCAGCTGCAGCTGCCTGCTCTGGGCACAGCAGCTGTGCAACCTGCGCCTTCTGCTGTTTTTGAGCCTTTCGTTGGCACAGTGTGAGCTGAGTGTATTGCTGTCTACGTGCTTGTCAAGCGGTTGGATCTGAAAAGCTTCTTGATCATGTAGTGCCTTGCGTGTGTGTAGATGACTGCGTGTGCTGAGAAGGACGCGTCAGCCATGGAGTCGCGGCCGCCGCAGCCCGCGATTGACAAGCTCAAGGCGCTGGGCAACGTGGGCAGCACGCTGCGGCAGCGCAAGTACCACGAGATGTTCATCGCCACCAAGGGCCTTAACGCCATGGCTGCGTGAGTGGCGCTGCTGCTGCCAGCGCGGCTGGTGCCTAAGCCGCAGGGCTTTAAAGCTATGATGCTATGCAGCAATGTGCTGTGTCAACACTTGAATCATCGGTCAGGCAAGCATTTGCTACATGTTGCACACACCCCTTGGGGCCAGGCTGTGCATGTAAGCCGCCTAAAGCTGCCAGCGTGGCAATCATTGATGCTGGCTGTTACCCAGACGTGCTGACTGCACTGCTGCTTGCTACTGCGTCTGCGCCTGCTGCTGCAGCTGGCTGCGGCCGTACAGCAACGGCACGCTGCCCAACGCCAAGGTTCGCGGGGAGCTGGTGGACCTGCTGTCACTGCTGGCGCTGGACACCACCAACGACTACGTGCGGGAGCGGCTGGAGGAGAGCGAGCTGGGCAAGATCATCATGTTCTACTTCAAGAACCCCAACGAGTCCAGTGAGTGCGCAGGGGAGCTGCAGATTTCTGGATGTATGGTTATTGGAGGTGGCATGTGGCTGAGCAGGCACTGCATATGCGGGCGTATGCCAACAGGGCTCCAGGCCACCATGCTGCTGTAAGGGTGGGCTGCTCTGCGTATTATCGTGCATGCGTGCTGTGTTGACAGCCATTGTAAGCTCTGCGGCCAGCCTCTGTGTTGTGTTTTTCACTGCCTGCAGCAGAGTGAGCCAGATTCTGATACATGTGCTGCTGTTGCTGCTGCTGCCGCCGCCACCGCTATTATCTGCGGTTGCTGACAGTGCCGCTGCGCTCCAAGTGCCGTGACCTGATCCAGGCCTGGTCTGCGCCCATCTTTGCCGACAACGATGAGGAGCTGCGCAAGCGGCGGCAGCGCGAGCGTGCACACAGGTGCGAGTTGATCATATGAATGTTTGGGGTCACTCCAACACCGGACGCGGTGCGGAAAGCTGTTGCGTAAGGAGCAAAAGACAGTTGCGTATGCCTCCCAGGTCCAGGCTTGAGATTCTGCTTTTACCTCCATTGAACAAGCGCTTGCTCAAAAATCTGCTGACCGCGCTGACTCTGCTGGTGCTGTTGCTGCTGCTGCTGCTGCTGCTGTGTGACGGCGGCGTGTGTGCAGGCAGCGGCAGGCTGCTGAGCGCGCTGAGCGTGAGCGCAAGGAGCAGCGCGAGGCCGAGGAGGCTGAGAAGCGGCGCAAGATGAACCCCAAGGAGCAGGGCTTCAGGTGCGCCTGATTTGGGTTGGTGGCCAGAGGAACATGTGGGAGATCGGGGCTTCAGCCGCCAGGCTACAGCAGAACAGCTGTACTTGCTTGTGCAGGGATGCATCACAAGAGCGCCACCATACCTGCACGTACGCAAACCTGCGTCAGCATGCATGCGGCTGTCGGCTACCACAACTTCCTCCTTCATAGTACCAGCAGTTGCTGCTCCTGCCCTTCCTTTTCAGTCATATAGCTTGTATTCACCCGCTGCGCGATGCGTGTGTCGCTGGTGCCTGCAGGCAGCGCGCGTCTGTGCCGCAGCCTAGCAAGATGGACTTTGTCATCAACCCAGGCAGCAGGATGGACCCGCTGGAGGCCTCGCTGCAGCGCAGCGGCGGCGCAGCAGGAGGCGGCGCTGGTGCAGCAGGCGGCAAGGCCAAGGAGAACCCCATTGGCGGCAAGCTGGGCAAGGTGCTGCAGCAGCGCAAGCGGGGAGCCCGGGATCGCATTGGGGGGATGAGTGTGGAGGGCCGCGGGATTCAGATGTAGAGCAGCGCAGCAGTTGCAGTGTGGTGTTGTGTGGCGCCGCTTAGGCTTGCAGCTGGATGGCTGCTTTTGCAGGTGTTGTGCAGTTGTGGCACTGCAATGCGAGTGTTCTTTACATAGTATTTGTGCGGTGATTGTTGGGGCAGAGGTGGTCGTGTTGATGCAGCCCTGGTCCGCGATGGTTTAGAACCTTTGTTGCATGTGACGGCACATTCGACGGGGTGGATGCAAGGTGTGTATGGTACGCCTATGTTGTGCTGCGTATGGTGCAGGCAGGATTGGAGCAACGGCTGCGCTGTGTTTGACTGAGCGCAGTCAAGCAGTGGTGGTCACCATTTTTACAGCCTATACATAAACTAGTGCGGTCGCAAGTTGAGGGAGTCGTGTTGTGTTGCGTGTGTGGTGTTGTGTTCTGTTGCCGTCGCTGTCCGTGCTTGCTGCTGTCTGCCTCGGCCTGTGCGCATTGTATTGGTTGACTGTCATGTTGGAAGTGTAACATGTAGGCATATGCAACCGTCCAATGCTCTGCTGCTGCTCGTGTTGGCTTGCTGGTGCCACCAGCTTGCGGTCAACAACAATTTGCTAAGAAGGTGCACAAGTAGTGTGTTATGCATGATTCGGCAGTGAAACGAGCATCTGTTGTCGTTGTTGCGCTATTGTTGCGTTGTTGTGTGCTGCTGCTTGCATCGCATGCTGCATAGTGTTGCTTCGACGCTGCCGTGTGCCAGGCTCAGGTTGTTCTTGCTGCTGGAGCTGCTGTTGTTGCTGCTGCTGCTGCTGCTGCTGCAAGCGCTCAGACTGCCTGCAAGCGCGTTTTGCGGGCCGCTCTGCTGCGGTTGCAGCTGCAAATGCCTGCTGCAAGTCATCTTCAAGGTCCTGCAGGTCTGGTGGTTGTACCTGTCCAGACGGCTGCTGCTGCTGTGTATGCTCGCTCCAAGCCTGCTGGCGCTGCAGCTGCTGTGTCTGTTGCGCATGGAACTGTGCGATCCGTGCTGGGTCCAGCACATCTAAGTCGCGTGTTTCACGCAACAAGTCTAAAACTTCCTGCCCGTGTGTCGCAGTAGCGTTTCTGCACTTGTCGAACACGTGTCTAGCGCAACGATCTAGCTTGGAAGACAGGCCATAATCACATAATGTGCAGCTAACGTGGCTTTTGGATTGCCTGCAGTAGCTTTGTTGCAGTTGTCGAAGACGTGCCTAGCACAGTGCTGTAGCCTTGAAGACAGGCCATAGTCACACAAGTTGCAGCTTTCTCTGTTGTTTGATTCTCGTTTGAAATATCGTGCGACGAGGAAATGTGTTTGTTTGGGCATGCCCGAATTGTGCAAACGAACATTGCACTGACGAAGAACAGCAAGTACAATCGAGATATTGTATTCAATACACAGCTAGTGAGGGTCCTTGTGATGTACAATTTTGACTGGGCGCAGCCGCCTGAGTGTTACTTTACAGCCCCTCACAGACAAGACATCCGAAACAGGCTCCAACATGCTCAACGCATTTGTAATGTATTTAGAATGCCAATGCGGTGGCATTCAAGGCACCAATGCGATTGCATGAAGCCCGAGAAAGTGCCCCAGTAGATAGCGGACGTGGGCTGCGACATTTGTGGCCGATGCACGATCCGATATGGGCAGTGCACTTTAAATTTAATTACATTACCAATGCGTTTGCGGATCGGGCCTGAGAGGGCCCCAATTTTAGGCGCTCTTTTTCCGGGCCGGGCCTTGTCCGGACTCACAAAAGTCCTCAACTTGCAAAAATTATATGGTACAAGTCCATCATGAAGGACAATTGCAGCTGCGGTGCAGAGGATCAAGGTGTGGTCAATGCTGCTGCACCAAAAATGCAACTGGTTGGCGTCACAGTTGTTTGTTTTGCGCCACTTTGGCTTGCTTGTCAGCTGGCTGAGTTGACAGAATTTGCAATTGCAAGCACTGCTTGGCAATTGCTGTGCACAACTGCAGAGCGGTGCATGTTGGCATCTGTTCAGCGCCACTGTCTTGTCATCATCATCATCATCATCATCATCATCATCATCATCATCATCATCATCATCATCATCATCATCAAATTACCAGATCAAGTGCCACTGTCTTGTGTGATGTACGTGCTGGCTGTGGGTACGCAAACATTGGTATGCTGGTGTGTGGTCGGACTGGGCAGCCCCGTCTAGGCTCAAGCATCTCGATGCGATCGCCCAGGTAACTCTGTGGTCATCTGTGGTGTGTGCATGGTTGGTGACAGCTGCAGCTTGACAAGCTTGGGTGTTCATCATCATCATCATGTTACCCATTAAGCCATAGCATCAACGCCATCGGCCCCGCGCCCCTCAGGAGCGGAAGAAAGAGGGAGCACTGCTCCATTGTGTTTGCAATTATTACGCAGATCCCAAGCTTGGACAAGATACTCAGCAATGCTCCTAGATATCACTCGGCACACCCCCCTACTACCCCAAATATCATCAGAAACAAAACGCAACAACTTAGTGGATGCATCAGTCAACGACAACACATTGCGCAATTTTTCAGCGCCGCCAGCAACATCACGCAAAACAGACCGAATTTCATCAAGCACTAGTGGTTACCCGTGGCTCCGCCACTCGCATCTGGCACGGAAGACAGGCATGGAGGTGCATTGTGTTGTTCAGGTGTGTTACATAAGCAAAACGTGGCCAGCGGCTTGTTGCAGCATGTGACATTTGCAGCTACCGCAACCACTGCAGCTGCAGCATGATAGATTATAAATACATGCCAGAGCTCCAACATGATGATGATGATGATGATGCCAGAGCTCCAGGGCCGAGTTCCTCAAGCACACTGTTCCAGTGCCGAGTGTGAAGCTCAAACCCCGATGCCCTGGAACACCTCACGATACACAACATTCTTAGTGAACACACCAGCTGCAATAGCCGCAGTAGCTGCACGGAAGCCCCCAACCACCAACACCTTGAGGGCACTCCAGATGCCAACCCGCGAGAAGGCAACATACACTGACCATGCGAGAACACAGGGCGAGGCAGGTACACACCTGCTGCCTTGAGGGTCTGCCCCTGCGCCTTGTTGATTGTCATGGCATATGCAACGCGCACTGGAAACTGGCGCCTGCACATATCAAAAGGCATAGCCTGTGCATCAGAGGGCTGCAGGTTCAGGCGTGGCAGCCACACCACTCGGCCCTTTGCAGGGCCTGTGGCCACCTTTGCCTGGATGAAGTTGTCCATGAGTTTCGTGACCACCATGCGTGTGCCATTCGCCAATCCTGCAGACATGTTGCGCAGCAGAATGATAGGGCACCCAACGTGCAAGCGCAGCTTGTGTGGCGGCAAGCCAGACATGCGCCACCAGCGGCTGGGTGAGAGCAGCCTTGTACAGCGGCTTGTTGCTGACACGCTGCTGCTGCCGCTGCTGCCTGTTCTGCTCCCTATCAGCAGCAGCCTCCTGCTCACTGCGGTTGGCACGGTGCTGCTGCCGCTGCTGCCTGTTCTGCTCCCTATCAGCAGCAGCCTCCTGCTCACTGCGGTTGGCACGGTGCTGCTGTTGCTGCTGCCTGTTCTGCTCCCTATCAGCAGCAGCCTCCTGCTCACTGCGGTTGGCACGGTGCTGCTGCTGCTGCTGCCTGTTCTGCTCCCTATCAGCAGCAGCCTCCTGCTCACTGCGGTTGGCACGCCGCTGCTGCTGCTGTTGGCGCCGGCTGCCACGCTGTGCATCTGCGTTCTGCTGCCGGTTTTGCCGCTGTTGTTGATCACGCTGTGCACGGGCAAACAAATTCTGCACCCAATTGCGGCGAGGGGCGGGGTTTGATGCAGGAGCTGCCGCAGCAGCACGGGCTGCCGCCTGTTCCTGCAAGCGCCGCTGCATAACCTGCAATGCATTCTGGTAGGCAGACTGCACAGGCTGCGGTGCAGTGAGCATGCTGGCAAGGAACTGTTGCTGCCGCTCCAGTCCTCCTGGCGAGTGGAGCTCCAATTGCAGCGGGGGAAACTCCCACTGCAACATCAACAATTGGCAGCAGGAATGGAAGCGTGTAGCGCAGCACACCTTGCCTCACAGTGACTCTGCTCTGCAAAAGTTCGAGAACACTGTGAAGACATCAGTGCCCGCACAACATTCATCCCAGCAAATCTCACCTTCCTCGTGTCGATCATCGCGATCTGCTTGCCTCGCAGCGTGCTGCTGCCGCTGCAGAGACGCCCTGCTGTTGGGTGTGGTGGTTTCTGCAGCCGTGGCAGTGATGGCCAGCAAGATCACGCTGATCACTGCCCACCACCTCAAGTACAACGTGTATGCATCATTCGAGCACCAAAGTCGTTCAGCGCTGTGCTTGGTGGTTACAACTGCGACGCATTGCAGGAACAGCGCTGATCGCAAGGCGCTGCATGTCACAGGTATGCGGTTGAAAAACCAAAGCGATTCGCGACGCTGCACTGCTTGTATCCACCGAGTTCCGCACACGCCCTGGGGTTCAAGGGCCAGGTCCTAAGCGAGGCTTCTGACTGACTGACGGACTGACGGACGGACGGACGGACGGTATTTCTTTTAAGTAATGGACTAGTGGTTACCCGTGGCTCCGCCACTCGCATCTGGCACGGAAGACAGGCATGGAGGTGCATTGTGTTGTTCAGGTGTGTTACATAAGCAAAACGTGGCCAGCGGCTTGTTGCAGCATGTGACATTTGCAGCTACCGCAACCACTGCAGCTGCAGCATGATAGATTATAAATACATGCCAGAGCTCCAGGGCCGAGTTCCTCAAGCACACTGTTCCAGTGCCGAGTGTGAAGCTCAAACCCCGATGCCCTGGAACACCTCACGATACACAACATTCTTAGTGAACACACCAGCTGCAATAGCCGCAGTAGCTGCACGGAAGCCCCAACCACCAACACCTTGAGGGCACTCCAGATGCCAACCCGCGAGAAGGCAACATACAACTGACCATGCGAGAACACAGGGCGAGGCAGGTACACACCTGCTGCCTTGATGGTCTGCCCCTGCGCCTTGTTGATTGTCATGGCATATGCAACGCGCACTGGAAACTGGCGCCTGCACATATCAAAAGGCATAGCCTGTGCATCAGAGGGTTGCAGGTTCAGGCGTGGCAGCCACACCACTCGGCCCTTTGCAGGGCCTGTGGCCACCTTTGCCTGGATGAAGTTGTCCATGAGTTTCGTGACCACCATGCGTGTGTCATTCGCCAATCCTGCAGACATGTTGCGCAGCAGAATGATAGGGCACCCAACGTGCAAGCGCAGCTTGTGTGGCGGCAAGCCAGACATGCGCAGAGTGTTCAAAAACTCTGGTGGATACAGGTGACCTTGTTGCTCACCGCGCACCACGGAGTCAGCACTGCTGTACACACGGCTCTCAACCTGAACACCGTCAGGCCGGGGTGCACACATCCTTGCTGTCATCAGATCATTCACTGCATCAACATCATCATTCAGGGGCGTAAGGATCGCACGCTCCACAATGTACTGCTGTCGTGCAGCATCACCGCTTTGGCTGTCAATCTCCCCATACACAGCATCTATCAATTCCTGCAAAGTGCCCTCTTGCTGCCCTCCGCCCCACACGACCTCATCAGGCAGGCGTATGTAATCCTCGCCTACAGCAGCGCATGTGGGCTCGGTGCCCTCGCCCACGCGCTGCAGCCAATCTGCAAACTGCTGCTGCTTTGCCGCTGTTGTTGATCACGCTGTGCACGGGCAAACAAATTCTGCACCCAATTGCGGCGAGGGGCGGGGTTTGCTGCAGGAGCTGCGCCACTGGCACCAACAGCTGCCACAACGACAGCAGCAGCACCGAGTAACATGCCTGCATTGCCTGCAGCAGCACCTGCGAAGCGGCACAGCAAACACAGTGCAGGACATTTACTTGGTCTGCCCAATCCCACAGTGATGCTAACGCACGCACACAGCTGCTTCGACGGCTGTCTGCAGCACTCTGCATTGCCATGCTGCCTACTGCGCAGGCAACTGAAGCCCTATGCAATGCGGCGCCAAAGCCCACTGCACTGCCCCACGATAGCCTACTGCAGTGCCAGATGCCTGCTCACCTGTGCTGGGGTGGTCTGAGGTGGTGTACACTGCAGTGCCAGATGCCTGCTCACCTGTGCTGGGGTGGTCTGAGGTGGTGTTGCCCTGAAACTGCTGCTCCAGTTGCTGCACAAACTGGTGCCGCAAGCGCTCTTGCTGTGATGCTGTTTCGGCGCGTGCCACTGGTGGCTGCTGTGGCGGCAGCTGCGGCTGCACGGGTGGCTGTGCTGGCAGCAAATACCGCACTGAGTACTGCAGCGGTACGTCATACTCCTGTTCCAACTGAGCAAGCACATGCTGCAGGTGCTGCTGAGATGTCACCCGCAGCACGCGAGCTGGAAGAAGGACTGGCCGGTGCGGGTGCGCCTGCTCTGGCACTGTCACCTCTGCCAAGAACTGCGCTGATGCGGTCGTGACTTGGGGCTGGACTGCTGCACCTGCCTGCTGGGCTGCTGGACGCGCTTGCTGGGCTGCTGCTGCCGCAGCAGCACGGGCTGCCGCCTGTTCCTGCAAGCGCCGCTGCATAACCTGCAATGCATTCTGGTAGGCAGACTGCACGGGCTGCGGTGCAGTGAGCATGCTGGCAAGGAACTGTTGCTGCCGCTGCTGAACATTGGGTGGCAGCTGGCCCAATGGGTCCGTGGCAGCACCTGCAGGCAGGCAGGCAGGCAGGCAACATCATACATGAGTTGATGGAAGACATCAAGCTGAACATCAAACGTCCCCAAATTGCTCTCATGGCAATTCCAACATGCCAGCATCGTTTGTTTTGCTTGCTGTGCTGCTGCTGCTGACGTACCTGGTGTGTGAGCTGCTGCTGGCTGAGCTCCATCTGTTGGAGGAGGACTGGCGAGTGGAGCTCCAATTGCAGCGGGGGAAACTCCCACTGCAACATCAACAATTGGCAGCAGGAATGGAAGCGTTTAGCGCAGCACACCTTGCCTCACAGTGACGATCACTGCTCTGCAGAAGTTCGAGAACACTGTGAAGACATCAGTGCCCGCACAACATTCATCCCAGCAAATCTCACCTTCCTCGTGTCGATCATCGCGATCTGCTTGCCTCGCAGCGTGCTGCTGCGGCTGCAGAGACGCCCTGCTGTTGGGTGTGGTGGTTGCTGCAGCCGTGGCAGTGATGGCCAGCAAGATCACGCTGATCACTGCCCACCACCTCAAGTACAACGTGTATGCATCATTCGAGCACAAAAGTCGTTCAGCGCTGTGCTTGGTGGTTACAACTGCGACGCATTGCAGGAACAGCGCTGATCGCAAGGTGCTGCATGTCACAGGTATGCGGTTGAAAAACCAAAGCGATTCGCGACGCTGCACTGGGGTTCCGCACACGCCCTGGGGTTCAAGGGCCAGGTCCTAAGCCAGGCTTCTGACTGACTGACGGACGGACGGTATTTCTTTTAAGCAATGGACTAGTGGTTACCCGTGGCTCCGCCACTCGCATCTGGCACGGAAGACAGGCATGGAGGTGCATTGTGTTGTTCAGGTGTGTTACATAAGCAAAACGTGGCCAGCGGCTTGTTGCAGCATGTGACATTTGCAGCTACCGCAACCACTGCAGCTACAGCATGATAGATTATAAATACATGCCAGAGCTCCAACATGATGATGATGATGATGATGCCAGAGCTCCAGGGCCGAGTTCCTCAAGCACACTGTTCCAGTGCCGAGTGTGAAGCTCAAACCCCGATGCCCTGGAACACCTCACGATATACAACATTCTTAGTGAACACACCAGCTGCAATAGCCGCAGTAGCTGCACGGAAGCCCCCAACCACCAACACCTTGAGGGCACTCCAGATGCCAACCCGCGAGAAGGCAACATACAACTGACCATGCGAGAACACAGGGCGAGGCAGGTACACACCTGCTGCCTTGAGGGTCTGCCCCTGCGCCTTGTTGATTGTAATGGCATATGCAACGCGCACTGGAAACTGGCGCCTGCACATATCAAAAGGCATAGCCTGTGCATCAGAGGGCTGCAGGTTCAGGCGTGGCAGCCACACCACTCGGCCCTTTGCGGGGCCTGTGGCCACCTTTGCCTGGATGAAGTTGTCCATGAGTTTCGTGACCACCATGCGTGTGCCATTCGCCAATCCTGCAGACATGTTGCGCAGCAGAATGATAGGGCACCCAACGTGCAAGCGCAGCTTGTGTGGCGGCAAGCCAGACATGCGCGGAGTGTTCAAAAACTCTGGTGGATACAGGTGACCTTGTTGCTCACCGCGCACCACTGAGTCAGCACTGCTGTACACACGGCTCTCAACCTGAACACCGTCAAGCCGGGGTGCACACATCCTTGCTGTCATCAGATCATTCACTGCATCAACATCATCATTCAGAGGCGTAAGGATCGCACGCTCCACAATGTACTGCTGTCGTGCGGCATCACCGCTTTGGCTGTCAATCTCCCCATACACAGCATCTATCAATTCCTGCAAAGTGCCCTCTTGCTGCCCTCCGCCACACACGACCTCATCAGGCAGGCGTATGTAATCCTCGCCTACAGCAGCGCATGTGGGCGAGGGCACCGAGCCGCAGTAGCTGCACGGAAGCCCCCAACCACCAACACCTTGAGGGCACTCCAGATGCCAACCCGCGAGAAGGCAACATACAACTGACCATGCGAGAACACAGGGCGAGGCAGGTACACACCTGCTGCCTTGAGGGTCTGCCCCTGCGCCTTGTTGATTGTCATGGCATATGCAACGCGCACTGGAAACTGGCGCCTGCACATATCAAAAGGCATAGCCTGTGCATCAGAGGGCTGCAGGTTCAGGCGTGGCAGCCACACCACTCGGCCCTTTGCAGGGCCTGTGGCCACCTTTGCCTGGATGAAGTTGTCCATGAGTTTCGTGACCACCATGCGTGTGCCATTCCCCAATCCTGCAGACATGTTGCGCAGCAGAATGATAGGGCACCCAACGTGCAAGCACAGCTTGTGTGGCGGCAAGCCAGACATGCGCAGAGTGTTCAAAAACTCTGGTGGATACAGGTGACCTTGTTGCTCACCGCGCACCACTGAGTCAGCACTGCTGTACACACGGCTCTCAACCTGAACACCGTCGGGCCGGGGTGCACACATCCTTGCTGTCATCAGATCATTCACTGCATCAACATCATCATTCAGAGGCGTAAGGATCGCACGCTCCACAATGTACTGCTGTCGTGCAGCATCACCGCTTTGGCTGTCAATCTCCCCATACACAGCATCTATCAATTCCTGCAAAGTGCCCTCTTGCTGCCCTCCGCCACACACGACCTCATCAGGCAGGCGTATGTAATCCTCGCCTACAGCAGCGCATGTGGGCTCGGTGCCCTCGCCCACGCGCTGCAGCCAATCTGCAAACTGCTGCTGCTTTGCCGCTGTTGTTGATCACGCTGTGCACGGGCAAACAAATTCTGCACCCAATTGCGGCGAGGGGCGGGGTTTGCTGCAGGAGCTGCGCCACTGGCACCAACAGCTGCCACAACGACAGCAGCAGCACCGAGTAACATGCCTGCATTGCCTGCTGGACGCGCTTGCTGGGCTGCTGCTGCCGCAGCAGCACGGGCTGCCGCCTGTTCCTGCAAGCGCCGCTGCATAACCTGCAATGCATTCTGGTAGGCAGACTGCACAGGCTGCGGTGCAGTGAGCATGCTGGCAAGGAACTGTTGCTGCCGCTGCTGAACATTGGGTGGCAGCTGGCCCAATGGGTCCGTGGCAGCACCTGCAGGCAGGCAGGCAGGCAGGCAGGCAACATCATACATGAGTTGATGGAAGACATCAAGCTGAACATCAAACGTCCACAAATTGCTCTCATGGCAATTCCAACATGCCAGCATCGTTTGTTTTGCTTGCTGTGCTGCTGCTGCTGACGTACCTGGTGTGTGAGCTGCTGCTGGCTCAAGTACAACGTGTATGCATCATTCGAGCACCAAAGTCGTTCAGCGCTGTGCTTGGTGGTTACAACTGCGACGCATTGCAGGAACAGCGCTGATCGCAAGGTGCTGCATGTCACAGGTATGCGGTTGAAAAACCAAAGCGATTCGCGACGCCGCACTGCTTGTATCCACCGAGTTCCGCACACGCCCTGGGGTTCAAGGGCCAGGTCCTAAGCCAGGCTTCTGACTGACTGACTGACGGACGGACGGACGGACGGACGGACGGACCGTATTTCTTTATAGTAATGGATGCGATGCAAGCAGCAGCACACAACAACGCAACAATAGCGCAACAACGACAACAACAACACACGCAACACAACACGACTCCCTCAACTTGCGACCGCACAGTTCCATGCGCAACAGACACAGCAGCTGCAGCGCCAGCAGGCTTGGAGCGAGCATACACAGCAGCAGCAGCTGTCTGGACAGGTACAACCACCAGACCTGCAGGACCTTCAAGATGACTTGCAGCAGGCATTTGCAGCTGCAACCGCAGCAGAGCGACCCGCAAAACGCGCTTGCAGGCAGTCTGAGCGCTTGCAGCAGCAGCAGCAGCAGCAACAACAGCAGCTCCAGCAGCAAGAACAACCTGAGCCTAACACACGGCAGCGTCGAAGCAACACTATGCAGCATGCGATACAAGCAGCAGCACACAACAACGCAACAATAGCGCAACAACGACAACAACACACGCA
This sequence comes from Tetradesmus lagerheimii, assembly GCA_902809745.2. Lineage (NCBI taxonomy): Eukaryota > Viridiplantae > Chlorophyta > Chlorophyceae > Sphaeropleales > Scenedesmaceae > Tetradesmus > Tetradesmus lagerheimii. Next base: position 209,363 of record CADDIJ020000065.1, read on the forward strand.
ACACAACACGACGCCCTCAACTTGCGACCGCACTAGTTCTGTCCCTTACAGCAAGTCCTGATGAGTTTACCATGGTGCCAGAGGGCCCACTAGTACTCGGCAACGTACTCGCACGTACTGGCCCTGCGTATTGGACCCTGCCAGCAGAGTACTGCGTACTGAGCATCCCTGGGATTATTTGAAGTTTCTGAATGCTATTGCAACGCTTAAAATCATGTGAATGGGCAGCACACGCGACTTGGCTGCTTTGTGGGAGTGCGGCACTGCACGGCCGATCTGATTGCAAATGAAAACAAACAGCGTTAATTCAGCCGATTGCCATAGGCATAGCTCAACATTAAAAAAAGGTCACACATTCTGGCACGTGCCTTGGACTCCAAAAACCTCGAACCCTCCAAGTAGTACAGGGCGATACTTCAAAGTGAAGTAAACTCATGCATGCATGGCATGCGCTGCAGCTCCCGGCGTCTCAGCAGACATGATCATCATGGCTGTGACCGCCTCGTAGCAATCAGCTGATCAACACCATCACAGTATGGAACCATCTGTTGTGTTCTCTTGCTTGACAGAATAACGCCCACCCATGCGCCCTCTCTTCTCGCTGATCGTACTGACCAACCGACATGAACTGCACACATTGCAGCTGCAAAAAGAGGCACCATGTGCTGACCAACTGTCATTAAAGGAGGCAGCAGCACAGCAAGCCACGTGCAAGCACATGTCGCTGATACGGCAGCCACTTGCCACTGGCAGCAACCAGCAACACAATCAACAGCATGCACATGTGCCTGTACAGGCATGCACCGTGCACCAATTGGAGGTTGCAACCTAGAGCATCCACAAAAAGCAGCACAACAGCAACATGGCATCCGCACCACTTCATCCGACAGACCTCAAGACGCTGTGTTAAGGTGTGCAAAACGCAAACATGCAGTGTGCCCGTCCCTGCCAGTGTGAGATATTATCTCCACACACACAAGACCAGCATCATCACTGGTGCACTGCTGCACTGCAACAGGCTTGTCTCCCGCTACATGTGCGAACAGCGCAAAACCTCAAAGGGTCCTTGCACCACTGAATCCAATGCAAGTAGTAACCACAGCAGGGCTGTGTTGACGGCGATGGTATGTGTATGGTCAGCCTGCATCTGCAGATCAGCATATAGCCGATGCACCGCCAACTGCATGCAAGCAGGCTAGCAACAAACAACTCCAAAGCAATGCAACTGAGGCCAATACCAGACGGGGAAACATTCAAGCACTGCGCGACTGCAATCAGGCAGTGGCAAGAAACAGGGGTAGTATGTCTGAATGCAAGCCGTCTGAAAACGGCTGCTAGGCACGAGCCAGTAACTAAACCAACACAGGCGTTGCTGCTCAGGAGCACGCAGGTGCAGCATATGATCAAAAGAACGGCTGCCACCCTGAAGTAAGCCTTTGAAGGTCCCACACATAGCCAGCTGCAATATGCGGTAAGGACACATGTTCAACAGGGGGCAGCATACGCCTGTACGGAATCATATCTCTTTGAACACCCTGCGCAGACTCGCTGATCAACAATGCGTGTCCTATGCACATAGTAAGCAGTATGAGTCACCTTTTGCCAGGCTCAGCAGACGCCACAAATGACATATGCAGTGGATCTAGCAAATCAGATCTGCCTAGATCCAACCATGCATTGCCGCACGTCTCGCAACGGCGGCAAAGATGTTGCTCACATGCAGCATGTCAAATACAATTACATTCCATCTGAATGCAAAGCTGATGCAATGCAGAATCCTACAAAGGAAGGGCAGAATGGTGCCCTTCCTCGTCACATGGGGAAGCCTGTGACTGGCTGATCAGTGTAGCAACAGCAGGTGGACAAGTTGAGATGCAACAAAAGCCCATATCAACCCCTATTACACGACCGCACAAAGCCAAACCCCCTTGCATCCACATTTCCTGAGCACCTCAAGTAACACCGGTGATACTATTGCCGTCCTGATAAGGAACTGGCCACATGAACAAGGCATGCATTACTACAGCCCAGTACCCTCTGCCGTCTCGAAAGCTGAATGCGCTATTCCATAGCCAAACAAGTCAACCAAGACTCTCTCGCACGTGAACGTTCCGCTGCTGTCAAACAGCTGTGCTTCGCATGCAAGCACAGCATATCTGCAAACACATTGAAGACTTACAACCGTCAACCCAATTCTCTACTACAAGGGCAGCACACATTGACGCGGCCCACAACAAGTGTGTGAGCTACACTAGCACACCCAAAAACATCCGCACTGTTGAACCAGCTACACACAGAGCACACACGCCGGTTGCTGTACCGCTGTTCACCCAATCCCAGGTACACGAAAGCACGCGTGCATTTGTCCACACAGCTGAGCCCGAAGCGTAACATGCCTGACAACCAAGCAGCAAACTCGTATCGATGCCATCTGGAGACAGCGCAAGGGCAACGTATGCATGTGGGACGCGACTGAAAACTTCACCCTGCAAAAAGCAAGGCACTGCACAAGTCCGCAGCAACACCCAGATGAACCCATTGGGATAATGCAAGTACGCAAGCTTTCAAAGCAACGCCACCGCCATGCTGACAGCAGCAGCACACTCCACCCGTGCGTCATGCAAGCCACGGCAAAAGCCATTCGTGCATTAGCAAGGCATATGCTGTGGCTCGCAACCGACCTGCGGTGATGCATGTCCCCTGCGCATTGCTGCTTTGTAGTATACCTGGCAGAAGAAGCAGACAAAGGATGCTGGAGTGCACGCTGTCATTGCTGCAGCTGGCACATGTATGGAAATCAACTGTTGATGCATGTCTAATCGAGAGCAACGATAATACCTCAAACCAGCCTGCTGACTCAAGCAACGATAATACCTCAAACCAGCCTGCTGACTCAAGCAGTGCTATCACTCGAAACATGACCTGGCTGGCTGGCTGGCTTGATGATATCGCTGCTGTTACTGAAAACGGCATGCTGGCAAATCTCGTCATTGCAACAACATGCCGCCTCACTTAACACGCTGCAGCACCAGCTGATGGCGCAAGCATTGCTGCAGCAAAAAGCTGCCAGGAAAGGTGGAAAGTGTGTGCAGGAGAGTACTAGTACTAGGCGGCACTAATGCATGCCAACAAGTGTGTGTGCACTGCCCTGGCAAAATGCAGCGGGCAGTGCACTGGCTCGACAGCAGATTCAATGTGTACTCACAGAAGGAAAACAAGACCCTCCCACGCAATGTGCACGATATGCACGCAGACAAAACACACGCACACCTGCAGACCAAACCACACGCACGCCTTGTCCCAGTATCACCACCCGGTAGTAAGAAGGAGACGAGACTTCAACTGCCAAAACTGCCCTGTCGCTGCATTCAAATCTCGTCACACCAGCACTGCCACACTGCAGGATGTGACGCAAGCTCGCAACGTGCTGGTGCATTGATACACCAGACATCCAGTGTAAAAGGGGACCTTGCGGCTCTGTAACAGGCCGTATGCGAATCAAGTGCACGTGTGCCACATAGGCACATACTACGCAGATGCAGTGCTCATTACTGGCATCAAAACTCAAAAGGATGGGGATGACATGCAGTCTCCTGGTGGCAGACACAACTGGAAGGACGTATAGACAGTTGCAACCAACAAGGTAGAAGCAGGGTTGAAATGCAGGAAGCATGAACGCACGAAACCACACCAAGATTACCCTCCTGAGGCAAGGAAAGCACAAAAAGATGTTATGCAAAAGCTCGGCAGAAGCCCAACCTTGAGCTGCATTGGTCAAAAGACCTGGCAGTGACCTCCAAAGAAGAAAGTACATACGGTAGTGTTATAAACATGTTGTAACACACCACCAAGCGTAGTGAGATGAGCTCGAGACTGTTCTATGTGGCGTACGTACTCAACATTCGCAACGCCTGCCACGACACGACACCCAAACCCCACTCACTGTTGCGCACAAGAGCAGTCAAGTACGTCGCAGCAAAACCAAAATGCTTGGTTTGCATGTGGGCTCACAACCCCCATACCCCTTACGCGAAGCTCCAACTGCAGACTCCAAAGGTATCAACTCATACCCCTTACGCAAACCTCCAACTGCAGATTCCTAAGTGTCAACTCCACATCCTGTCGGTCCCCTTTCATTCCTTGCATTGCAGAACCTTCAAATGCCCTTGCAACTTTATATGTGTAAACACAGACGCATTTTATGAGCAGAATGGCACTGTGCATAGTCTGGCAAATCAACTGGAACATGCACAACGCACAAGACTGCGTATGAACGTAGGGCAGCTAGGCACTTACGCATTACCGTAACACTCAGAACGTGCAGGACGCAGATCCAATGCGCAACACGCAAGCATGCAACATTGCCACGCAAGTGCTACAGACACTCGACCGCAGCCACAACACACGCACACAGAAGAAGAAGACTAAGCAAAGTCATGCACCATGCAACCTCGCATCGCGCACCAACGCAGATACTCCCAGTGGCAGTTGCGCATAATATCTGCCACGATTTGCATCCAAGTGCTGCCTGCAAACCAACCAGACGTGATGCACCGCCGCAATGGCCACGGCTGGTCACATCGACACCTGATCAAAATTCAAAGAGCCCACGGGACGAGCCTGTACATGCCGCAAGCACAGCACATATTACGTAATGGCCTTCCGTGTGCCCCTGACCCATCAAAATCGAGGCAAATCCTGCACAGTGTGGCATGTCATGCCTGCATCTCTGCATCGAGACATGTTGTCCATTCAGCACACCAAAATGCACATTCGCCGACACAGCCTCAATCAACGCACATACACACACATACACAAGCAACAACATGCCGTCTGCTATCCATGCAGCTGTCAGTCAAAGATCAGCCAAACACCAGTCAAACAACCACCATGTGGGGGCTTATCCACGGCTGGCAAAATCAAATTGCACAACCGCGGCCCCCAGATTCCTTGCCCTTGGCAAACAGAACCCATACCAACTCCACCTCTACGATTCGCATGAAGTGCATGCGCATGCATGATCCAGTATAATACATGCAGCATGTCACTATCGCAAACACCCCCTTGCACCTGGAGCAAGTGCCCAAGGTGCAACCTCCGCATTCACATCCTTCTGCAGATTTCATCGCTCTCCCCAAGATAGCTCCGTCCAATCGCCACCACCCTTGCAGGACAACTTTCCAATGCATGACAATGCCTCTTGACGATAAGCTTCCTGCATGACAATGCATGACAATGCCTCTTGCAGGTAGGCTTCCTGCAAGCCCAAGCTCAAGCCGTCAGCTGCTGGTGCTGCAGCTGCTGCATCAGCAGTCCAATCACACCAGTCAGCACGTGGCTCCCACACTCGCCGAGTTCACCCCTGTTCACAGAATCCACCAGATCTGCCACATCAGCGAGGTTTAACTGATCCCCTGAACCCTGCTGCTGCTGTGCATTCTGCTGCTGCTGCTGCTGCTGCTGCGCTTGAGCCTGAGCTTGCATCATCTGCTGCTGCTGCTGCAGTGGCGGTGGTGAGGACGCACACATGCCAAGGCTCCCTGCGGGAGCTGCATAGCCACCATGCAGTGCCATCATGGCTTGCACACAAGCCTGCGGAGAGTAGCGCAGCATCTCTGCCTGCTGCAGCTGCGCCGCACGCATCGCAGCAATCTCAGCAGCAGAACCAGGCATTGCCGAAGCCGCAGCAGCTGCAGCCGCCACCCCTGAATCCAAGCTCTGGTACCTGAATGCAGGGGACTGCATGCACTGTGCTGCTGCTTGGGGGCTGTAGCCAGCTGGACCAGACAAGCTGCGAGGAATCGGAGGCCGCTGCCAACCCATGCCCTGTGCAGCAGCTGCTGCTGCTGCTGCCGGACGCATGTTGCTGCCTGCAAAGGGTGAGACATAGCTGCACGAGGAGCCGTACGAAGTGTAGCCACCGATGCTGCTGTTACAGCCGTCATCCTGGGCCACCGATGACATCAGGCTTGCGCAGTCAGGTGACAGCGGTGGGCTGACAGATGACATCACACTGCCATACTCGCTGGCATAACCTGCTGCTGCAGCTGCTGCGTTGGCTGTTGCACCGTAGCCAGCCCATGCTGCAGCAGCCTGCTGCTGCTTCAGCTGCTGCTGCTGCTGGTGCTGCTGCAGCATAAGGAGCTGCAGCAGGTTCATGTTGTGCTCATACATCGGCTGTGCAGCTGCAGCGCCCATGGACGCTTCTGCCATCTGCTGCTGCTGCTGCTGCTCACGCAGAGCTAGCATCTGTTGCTGCTGCTGCGCTGTTGCCATTGCTGTTGCACGCTGTGGCGAAGGAAGAGGCTCTGGGACCTCCGGATCACCTGCCATAGCTGAACTGAAGATGCCAGCAGCAGCATCTGCACCTGCCAACCCACCAGAGGCCATGCGAGCAAGCGCACTGCTGCTGCCAGCTTTACCGCGCACGCCTACGTCAACTGACAAGCTGCGGCACAGCATAGCGTGCTCTGCATTTGGCGCTTGCAGGGAAGCATGGCGACTGATGCTGCTGCTGCTGTTGCCGACCACCTCCACTGACGAAGCATTATCTGCATCGTTAGCAGATAGTGCCTTGCCAGCTGCAGCTGTTGCGCTACCACCCCTGCCACGGCGACGATCCCTGTGAGCCTTGTGACCGCTGCGTGGGCTGCTGCTGCTGCTGTCTGACGCTGCTGATGCTGGCGCGGGGGTGACCTTGGGGCTGCTGCTGCCAGTTGTTGCTGCAGCGCTGCTGCTGCTGCCCTGCGGCTTGAGCTCATCTGGAATGTTGAGGTGGCTGTGGTCTGGCACTCGCAGCTCCTCAATGCTGCAGGGCAGAACACGATTTTCAATTCAGGGAATGCACCAGGCAACATGAGTCAGCAAGCCAGCACAGATAAAACGAGCAGATACATGCAATGCACGCTGCACCGGTGCAACACGCTACCTGAAACCCTGAAGCCATGCAAGAGGCTTAGTGTCGTAGTATGCTAAGGACTCTGCCAGCATGTTGCAAGCATGAATTTGGTGCATGGCATGCTGCAAACAAGGGGCGCTGCTGCTGCTGCTGCTGCGCACCTGTGTGCGAAGAAGCAGATCTGGCGCTTGCAGTGGCTGCCATCGTTGTTGCGGCACAACTGCGTGCGGTAGCGGCTGGGGTGCAGCCAGTACTCAAACAGGCTGCAGGACAGCAACACAGACAGCCACAGAAGCAGCATGTTTCAGAACTAGGTGTTATGTGCACTGTTGCATGCGTAAATGCATGTACATATGAGTCGCGGTTTACAGCAAGCTGGTGTTCCTGCAGCACAGAAGTTGCCAGGGTGGAGTGGGGCTGTGCATTGCAAGCTCTGCCGTCCATGCACTATCCTGGCTTGCTGAGAGCAGACTGCAGCGGCTGCAAGTGTTGCCAACCTGTGGCAGTTGGGGCAGTCGTCTCCTCGTGGGCATTCCTTGCCCTGCACCGGCACACAAGCAATGCGTCAGGCAACAGCAGCACGGCCCGTGACGGCAGCTGCCGGCAGCAGCAAACGTGTGCTAAGCAGGACAGCAACTGCGAGAAATCCATTTATGTACTAAAGGTTCAATGTCAAACGGCTCAATGCATAGGGTAGCGGCCGCACGAACTCAAGCTGTCCATCGTTGGCGATGGCTCTCACCTCCTTGGTGTCTGGGCAGGGGATTGCCAGGTAAGAATACACGCGTGGGTCCCTGCGACGTGCCTTTTCGCCTGTAAAGAGGGAACGCAGCAATCAGACGTTGCAATTCGACACGCTGCTGCAAGCTATGTACGACAGTGCTGCGTGCCCTGGCTGCTCACCTGGGTGGGCCCAAGGGCAGGTCGTCCATTCGTGTGCAGCTCGTTTGGCGCATGGAAGCACCTTGTAGCAATACCTGGAAGCAGCAGAACCAACCAGCTGTTGAGACTCCGACATGCACTGAGCTGCGTGCAGCGAGCAGCCAATGGACTCACATCTTGAACTCATCGCTGTCGAACAACGCTGTCTGATCCTCCATAGCCTCCTGAGATGAAGCTGCGGACGCCTGCAGACACGATGGTGGGAAGTCAGTCCAGCACGCCCGGTTCGTGGATGGCCAAGCAGCGTGTATGCAACACGCACCATCGACGTAATCTTTTGTTCTAGTCCAGGCCTAGAGGCATCTGCCAGCGACACCATGCTTGCCAAAAGGCACTATATTTCTTGAACTATTACGGCACTCTGGTTCAATTGATCGCTTTGTCAAAATGTTCTTTACTTGTATCACGAATCCCACACGCCCAAACGTTTATAGGGGGCGGCTGCTCATGGGACTATAAAGGGCATCGCCTCGTCATCACCTAGGGTAGGGTGCAAGCAAGCTGCAGACTGTTGGCCAAGCTGTGCTGCTCTCATCCGAACTGGACCGCGTGTGTGCTTTGCCTGGGTTACAGGCTCAACGTGCTGCGTATGAGCGTGACATTTGGGGCCCATGGCTATGCCACAAGGTACAGTATGCTGACAGGCAGATGGCACGTCAGCACGTGCAAGCTTTGCTTGCGCTTGTTCCCATCCAGTGGGTTGATGCCGCACGCACACACATGGCAGCAGCTTGTGCTGCTGGTGAAACTACGGCTCAGCTCGCTGCATTGACACCTGATGAGTTGTTAGCGCGTGAGACGTTGTGTGCAGATCTGGGTTGGCAGCGTCCTGGAGGGGATACCAACAGCGTAATTCGTGTGCCAGATCTTACTGTTGCTGTTGCCACTAGGATGCAACGTCTCACTGCGTTAGATGCAATTGCTCCCCGTCATGCTGCATACTTGAACAGTGTTAAAACATTGGATGGATTGCCTGCGGGTACCCAGCTCCCTGCTGTGCAGCTGGTGTTGTCCCGCTGGTGGAAGATCAGGGTGGCTAACACTTACAAAGAGGCAGCATGGCGTCTGGCATTGAATGCATTCCCTACTGCGCAGCGTATGCACCTCACCATGGGGTGTGCAGCATGTTCAGTTGTGGGACCAGGCGTGGAGCATCACTTTTGGACCTGTCCGGTAGCTGTTGCTGTTCGACGCGAGGTGGAAAGTCAGCTTAGAGCATTTCATATGCTGGCAGCAGGGACAACCTTGCCGTGCAGCGCTTTGTGGCTGGCTTGTGCCCCTCACATTGACATGCATCAGCTTGTCTGGGACATGGTGTGTATAGCTGCAATACACGCTTTTGATCTTGGCCGCAGAGCTGCTTGGGCGGTTTCGCACAGGCTGGGTGTGCCTGTACTAGTTGAACAAGTTGCTGTGCGCGCAGCAGTTGGTGCCTTTTGGGATGCGCTGGCAGATTTTGCTGCTACCGCTAGAATACCTAGTCGGTGTAGGAACCAGCTGCTCACACGTCAGCCATTTGTTGCTTGGCACACTGTCTTGCGAGGCAATGGCTTACGGGTGATTCGCAGATGATGCCATGTACAATTGTGTGTTATTGCTTGACCTGCTTTCCACATGTACACCTGCTTGCGTGCTTGCTTTGCATGCTGTCAGCACGAGGCAGTTACGCTGCCAGGCTGTTGGGTGAGTATTGACATCAGTGCATACTTGCTTCATGCTGATGACATGCAGTGCTCTCAAAAGCCAGCACACTACTCACATTTACACATGTGCTGCCTTTGCGTCTGTATCAGCATTTTGCTGGGTCAGCGAAGCATGTTCAGCCTGCCCTCTACACTGGAAGATGTATAGACTGCTGTCACCAACACTGATTAGAATACTGCATTCATGCCCGAAGATTCCCAGAGTGCAGCCAAATTGCGTGTCGTAAGGAAGACGGTTATGCTAGCATAACCAATGTCATACCTTACGCACAGAGGTTTTTCTGGGGTTAAAACCTCAGAGTGACAGCCCGAGCTGAGCCGCTTGCAGCTTCCTATTTTACCAGGTGTCTGTGGTGGCGTATGCCGCATGAACACACCGTGTAACCCCTCTATCTATCTGCAAGCACGAGTTGCAAGCATTGCACTGCAGATTGTGGCTTCATTAATAGCACAAATACGTCGGTGATTGTACCAGAATAGTGTGTTTTCACAAGATGAAAGAGACCTGCATGCATCACATGGCTGTCCCTCTTCAACAGGCAGCTGTCGCCAGCGCTACGCCTGCTATGGTTGGTACGCATAACCACTGTAAGTTTGTTCTACATCCTGCTATGTACTGATTTCGGAGCCTTGTGGCGGATCTCAATTATGTTTGCCGGGCGGGGGGCCCGAAAAACGCGTTTACACCAAGACACCAATGCACCAAGACACCAAGACGATTGACTTGAATAGCGCAACTCTGAAGCGCCGATGCGCCCTCTTCAGCTGTAAATATACTATTACAGTAACATAAACAGTTCAAGAGTGTTTCGAGGACAGCAATGCTTGTGGTGCTCGCCCTGCCAAACACCTGATGAACGCAAAGGAAAGCACCACAAGCATTGCTGTCCTCGAAAACACTCTGAAACTGTTTAAGTTGCTATTATAATGTACTTACATCTGAAGCGGGTGCACCAAAGCTTTATAATTGCGCTATTCAAGTCGATCGTCTTTGTGTCTTGGTGCATTGGTGTAAACGCGCTTTTCGATCCCCCCGCCCCGCAAACATAATTGAGAACCGCCATAGGACCCTTCTGGCGTGGGTTGTCAAGAGCCGATGTACATTATGCTGGGGGCCGTACAACCGCCGTCGCGATTGCAGTACAGCCTGCTGCCTTGCTCGGCATCCACGCTAAGAGCTCGATAACCCGCATGATACGCCAACAAGTCCATAGCTGCGGTGGCCAGCTGCAGTAGGACCTAAATTGCTCCCTTCAGGCCCAGCCTGAAAACACCTCTGCGCAAATTTCACCAGATGGTGGAATGCAGCGCTGCTGTTGTTGTCAGTGTTTCTTAACTCAAAGCCGCTTGCTTGAGGTCGGAGCTGTTCAGGTCCGCTGCACCCTTGTTGCTCCTGCACATGACGACATAGCAGCAGGCAGCCTGGTGCATGCACAGGCTTTGACTCAACGTTGACTTAACGCGGCACATTGCACTTGTTTACCTCCCTCCCAGCTGCACCAAGTGGCATATCACCCATCACAGAAGCCAGCCGCATCACAGCTGTTCTTGTACCCCCTGCAGCGCCATAGATGGCGTGCTAGCGCGTCGGCGCTACTATAGAGCCTGCTGCTGCTGCTGCTGGTCATCAAGGCACTTCCTGTTTGCTGCCCTGTAGTGCTCCAATAGGTGATGCTGGTCGTACAGTTCGGCCAGCTGCAGCACTACTGACTCAGGCAGCGGCTTCAGCAACCTGCAGCCAAACAACAGCAGCAGCAGCTGTTGTGCATGACAACTCGCGGCGACAACATATGACTAGGATGCGTGACAAGGAAAGACTGAAGCAGGCGGAAGAACTCATGTTGAAAGTCCTGCAAGCTTCAGTCTCGCAATCGGGTGCTGTGCGTCAGCAGCAGCTGTGTCGTTGCATTTGTCTGTGAACGCAAAGCATACTGCATACAACCCAAACAGCAAGAGGCACAGCGTACACAATACTGACTGACTGCAGATCAGCACATAATGTTACGAGCACGCCGCCTCTCTGCATTTAGCAACTGCTGTTCAAGTGCAGGGTAGCAATGCATAACAGTGATCATAGCCACCCACCTTTCTGCGGGCTCCACCAACTGGTCCAAGTGTTTGTCAGCTATGAACACTGGCAGCGGCAGCTGCTTAGGCTGCTGCTCTGCTGCAGCCTGTTCACTGCTGCTGCTGCTGCTCCCGGCTGTAATGCGCTGCTGCACTTGCTGCTGTAGACTGCAGATGCATCAGCAAGCGGGTACGATGTGCAGTAGGCAGCAGTGCGCGTGGTTAGTGGCCGTTGGTGTACCGATCCAGCATGCCAGTGAACTTGCTGTGCACACGAGCACACATGCAGCCTGTTCTTGATCAACTGTGGAATTGCCCTGCGGCGACAATGGTACCACCAAAGCAGCAGCAGCAGCAGCACCACCACCACCAGCAGCACAACGCTCACCTGTCAGCCTCTGCTGCCAGCTGCTCTGCCCAGCTGCCCCGCTGCAGCTTGACTCCCTGCTGCTGCAGCTGCAGCAGCTGCTGCGCCAGCTTGAGCCGCTGCACATCACTGCTAAGCTCCAATGCAGCAGCAAGGGAAGCGGCACCTGCGATGAATGCACCGCGGCAACCAGAGGTCAGCAATGGGCACGGGAGTGTGTGCAGAAGGCATCACTGCTAAGCTCCAGCACAGCAGCAATGGAAGCCGCACCAGTATTGAATGCACCGCGGCAACTAGAGGTCAGCTATGGGCTTCATGCGGCACCGCAATATGTGCAGAAGGCATCGCTGCTGCACTCCAGCGCAGCCGGAACAGAAGCCGCACCTGCAGTGAAATGCACCTCGGCAATTTCAAGGTGAGCAATCAGCACTGGAATACGTGCAGAAGACATCACTGCTGAAAACAAACGCAGCAGAAGGAGAAACCACAATACGCACCTGTAAGGAATGCACCGTATGCCAATTCAACATGCCTGTTAAGGGCAGCAATGCAGCCACAAGCTAGCACTCGCAGGCTGCAGATGCCTGATGCATTGTGGTGTAACTCCACAGTTTGCCATATGGCGAGGTGCACATATCTTGCAACCAACGGGAATATGAAAACTGATAAACCGGCAAACTGGCTTATCTGCAAGCCTTACCTCTGCCTGCTGACCGGTTTGATGCAATGCGCCAGATCGTGTAGTATATCGTTACATTCGGCAGCGGCAGCGGGATCAGCGGGATCTGCGGCAGCAAGATTGCCACCCACACGCGCAGCCGGCTGGCGTGGAATGGCTGCGCTTTGGCAGCAAGCAGCCGCAGCCGCCTGCGAGCCAGGCGCTCTGGTAAGCTAGCCTGCAAGGTGTGCGACACATGACAGGCAGCACAGCGACGTGTGAGGTACGACAGGCAGTACGGCGAGGTGTGAGGTATATGACAGGCAGTACAGCAAGGTGTGTGACACATGACAGGAAGTGCAGCAAGGTGTGTCACATATGACAGGTAGTACAGCGAGGTGTGAGGTACGACAGGCAGTACAGCAAGTGCAGGGATGTAAGCACTCACTGGGTACAGTATGTCCAGGCCATCAGCCTGCTGCGGGAGAGCCTTCAGGAAGCTCTCAGATGGATCAACCTTGGACAACACGTACTGGCCAAACCTGCACGTGCAGGTATTGCATGTTGGTCCAGCTCAGTAACATTCCACTCTCAGAGCAGGAGCTACAGCTGGCTAGCATGCCATTCACTGTTGCCAAGTTTCACAGCTGCAGCCACTGTCTGTTGTTGCCCACCGGCTGATCTACGGAGCGGTGCTGCTGCTGTATGCTCCCCAGCCACCACTACTGCGTATTTCTATAAAGCTGCCTCGCATCTATCTCTTTTCGACTGCATGTCTATTACACAAGGCTGGCGTTGATGCTATGGCTTGATCTGGTGATTTGATGATGATGGCAAGGCTGTGTGATGCGTTTGTGTTTTGCTCACTTGAAGAGCTTGTGGTTGAACGTGCCCTCCTGAGCTGCTTCCAGCTTGGTCCACTGGCTCTGGAAGCTGGCCACCACCTGAAAGCGTCATATCAGCGTCAATAGATGAAAGCAGCAGCAGCACTGACAGCACCAGCAGAGGATGTTGCTGGTGTGCTGTTGCTGCTGCTGCTGCAAACACCTTCTGCAAGCTGTGGTTGCTCCTATCAAAGCTGTAGCTCTTACCCCGTGTTGGATAGGATGAAACACGTCCTACGCTCTGTCTGTCCTGTCTTACAAGCACAGTTGTCTTGTTGCTGTGCAGTAGCTGACCCGACACGACAGCAAACAGTGCCCAAGGTTTGCTGCAGTGCATGACCTCGTCAGCAGTACCTTTGCCTGGACGGTCTCCTTCCAGCTTGGTTTGACCCCAGGCGGCTGTGGCGGCACCTCTTTCCACGCATGAAACAGCCAGTAGCGCCGTAGCACTGGCAGCACCAACACCTTGACTTGTGTTGATGGCATGGAGTTGTTCTGCACCTGCCACTACTCCTGCTGCTGTTCTGCTGGCGTCGATACTGCCCTGTTTTCGGCACTCACGCAGGGATGAAAGGAGCTCTAGAGGCGAACACGGCAGAGGCTCCAGCTCTAAGTTCAGGGTACAGGAATCAAGCAGGTTTGATGCCAGGCAGGACAGACACGTTGGCAAGTGCAGCGACTCAACCCACGATCGAACATCAGCTGCTGATTAGTTCGAGGGAAAGTAGCCGCGTGAACAACAGCCGGAAGCGGACCAGGCCAACGGTTGTGTTATGACAGTGCGTGTTCAAGGGTATTGCAGTACGAGAGTGCTGGGCAGCACAATCGCGGATCGAGCCCAGCTGGCTGATTATCTGGAGTTTAATCAGTTCCTCTAAAACCTGTTTTACGATGACGAAGCACCGAAAACACAACAATGCCCACCCTGCCATCAGGGGCTACCTGGTGCTGTACAATGCAGTGCAAGGCATTGGCTGGTCACTGTGCCTAGCTGCTTGCATCAAGGCTGCTTACAAAGGAAATGACTTCCAGTCTATCTTCCTGGCAGGCAGCGTATATGCCAGTGAGTGTAGTACTGCTGCTGGTGCTGCAGTCTGACGCACGCTGCACTGCAGCAAAGGGACTTAGAAAAGAGGAGCTAACATCAGCAACGGTTTCAAACCCGCAGGATGGCTACAGTTTACAGCTTTTGCAGAGATATTGCATGCCGGCACAGGTGAGGTGCAGCATTCGTGTTGATCCATCTTGCAACTGTCACAGGTAGTGAGTACGTGCCACTGCCGTGCCACTGCGCAGTGGCATGCCTGGTTTGCAACAGCAAAGTGCTGTCAAGTAAAGTATGTCACGTGCTAGGAAACGTACAATGCAGCAAACCCTGAGCCAGTTTGTTGTCAGATTCAGATGTGGTGTCATATCAGCACGAGCAGTATCACCATCTGATCAGCAAGCCGAGTGCAGCAACTCTTGCACACAGTAATCAACCCCCTCTGACTTCATGTCCCACAAGACAAACGAACAGCGCAATGGGCAGACGGTGTTGTTGTCCAGTGGTACGTGCATGTGCTTTGTATGTGTGTGCGGCCACACCTGCTGGCAGCTGTCTACCCACGTTCTGCCCGTTGTCTGTTATAACAATACAAAATCTGTGCAGGCATTGTACCTAGCAGCCCAGTGACAAACTTCCTGCAATGGCTGGGGCGTGCCAACGCCCTGTTCAAGTTTGCAGTAGGCATTCCAGAGGTACGGCTTGCGGCAGCAGCAGCCACCGCAGCACCACACAGAGCAGCGGCAGCACCAACACCCCATCATAGCATGGGAGAGAGACAGGTCGGCTATACAGCAGAAATACTGCAGCAGCGCTTTCCTGTGCATTGAAAAGTGTCGTCTGCTGCTCATCAACAGCAACCCTTGCCAAGAGCCACTCCGCGGCACCACAGCGGCAGCCGCAGCAAGCAAGCAGCAATATTCAACAGCCCCTTGAGCTTCATTCGGCTGATCCTGATGTCATTTGTTTCATGAATTTTGTAAATGATGCAACCCCAGCCTTATTGCCCATCTAGACAGGTATACATGATGAGTTGGCAATTTGCCACTGACGTGGTCATCGTTCGCGTATGTGTCTGCTGTGCAGCTGCAACACCACATTTGCGCTATGATAATGCTGGTGATCTGGTCGCTAGGCGAGGTAGGCACAACACAGCGGCAGATACCAATGATATCCTTCGTACATGCCGCATATGGTTTGATTGCCGTACCATTGTGTTAGGCATGGAACTAGCCAAGTACTGTTGGGCTGCTGCGGCCAACAGCCTGCCAGACGGCTGCAGTGCAATCTATCACAGACACCAGGCAGTGCTGTTGCACTTCTTGTGGGTCTGCTCCTTCACACTGTGCTCACTGTATCTGCGGCATCATTACCAACAGCGCTTGCGCATGATTATTGCAGGCAACCAGTGCACTTGCTGCTGCTATGCTCGCTATACGCGCTGGCAACCCTACGCTGCTACACGCCCTTACACATCATCGCGTCTTACGTATGCATGCCTGCAGATGATCCGGTACCCTTGGTACGGCCTTCAGCTGCTGCACGCCTGCCCAGCTTGGCTGACATGGCTCAGGTAAACGCCATGTCATTTTCAACTGTTACTATTGAAGAAGAGGGGTTACACGGTGTGTTCAAGCGGCTACGCCGCAGCGGACACCAGCTGGAAAAAGGATGCTGCGAACAGCTCAGCTCTGACTGTCACTCAAAAAGAGGCCGAACCCCAGAAAAACAGCCCCTGTGTGAGAGGCATGACCTTTGTTGTATAAGCACAAATAGTCTTTCTCATCACACGCAATGTTGTTGTATCAGATAGTATCTGATCATGCAAGCAGTAGTGTAAGCAGTGTCAGTGACAGCAATCTATACATGTTGCAGTACAGGTGACGGGCTGAACTCGGGTGTCGGACATCAGCTCAGGAAAAGCAGGTCTGACTCAAGGCAGCTGATAGGAAACGCAGGCAGAGGAAAGACCAGCTGCTGAGGGTGTGACACGGCTGCATTTCACAGCAGGCCTGCAGTGACCCTACAGCTTCCATCTGAAGATAGACTGGCCGTCACTGGTGGATAAGGTGTAGAGCATGAAAACAAAGCCTAAAACATGCATACATAGGCGGTCATCTGCGAACCACACACAAGCGATTGCCACGTAACACAGTGTGCCAAGCTATGAACGGCTGACATGTGAGCAGTTGAATCCTATGTCGACGAGGCACCCAAGCTGTAGCAGCAAAGTCTGCAAGTGCATCCCAAAAACTACCGACTGCCGCTCGCACTGCAACTTGTTCTACCAGCACAGGCGCATTCAGCTGTTGAGAGACCGCCCAAGCCACCCTGCGGCCATGCTCGAATGCATGTATGGCTGCCAAACAAACCATATCCCATATTAGCCGGTGCACGTCATGGTGAGGGGCACATGCCAACCACAAAGCGCTGCACGGCAGGCTTGCACCTGCCGCCAACAAGTTGAATGCACGCAGCTGAGTTTCCACCTCTTTACGTACAGCAACAGCAACAGGACATGTCCAGAAATGATGTTCCACACCTGGCCCAACCGCTGAACAAGCTGCACATCCCGTAGCCAGCTGCATGCGCTGTGCTGTAGGGAAGGCATTCAAAGCCAGGCGCCACGCAGCCTCTTTGTAAGCGTTAGCCACCCTGACACCCCACCAGCGAGACAACACCAACCGCACAACAGGCAGCTGGGCTCCAGCTGGGAGGCCATCCAACGTTCTAACACTGTCCAAACAAGCAGCATGACGGGGAGTAATAGCATCAAGTGCACGCAAACGTTGCAGCTTCGTAGCAGTAGCAACAGTTAGGTCAGCTAGACGGATGACAGCATTCGCATCGCGCCTGGTCGTTGCCAGCCCAAATCAGCACACAATGTTTCACGCGCAAGTAAAAGGTCTCCAGGGGAGATAAAGGATAGCTGTGCAATGCTGTCACCAGCAGCCAGGGCTGATGCCAGGTGAGCGCGTGCAGCAGTAGTCCACACGTGGGGGACCAACTGCAACAAAGCTTGCACATGCTGGAGAGCCAGCTGCCTATCAGCATACTGCGGCCTGCTGTTAAACCAGGTGCCCCAGATTTCGCGCTCATATGCTGACCGCTGAGCTGACAGCCCAGGCAAGGCACCTACTCGTGCCAACTCTGACGAGAGCAGCACTGCCTGACCAAGAGACTGTAACTTCGGCAGCTGCAGCAGGCCAAAAGCAGCCACACTCTCAAGACCAACAACCACCCTCCGTTGCTGATCAAACCACTGCCAATCCTTTGGCGCAGTAAAAATGGGATTAGCCCACAGCGGTGCGTGCCAACACTGTTACTATTTGTCATATGACATAATAACGTATGGTGTCACTTATGCATGTGCTTTGACCTGCTGGTGATACGTTTGCTGCCATGGCACTGGGAGAATGCATACTGAGCTTCAGCTAACATGTGGCGCGGTGGTGATGACGGACGAACAGTGGCCGAAAGGTTGCAGGTTCGATTCTGAGCCTAAGCAGTATGTCCCTGGACTCAGGGATACAGTCGGCGAAAGCCGAAGGAAGGATGCTGCTAATGTCCTCGCGACTCTCCGCAGGACTCCGTCGATTGCTGGCTGTATACACACCGGCCCTGCTAGGTATGCAGTCCACCGTATGGGGTGATTCCCACATGCTGCCTGGTAAGGGGTGTAAGGGTTTGGGTGGTC
This sequence comes from Tetradesmus lagerheimii, assembly GCA_902809745.2. NCBI lineage: Eukaryota > Viridiplantae > Chlorophyta > Chlorophyceae > Sphaeropleales > Scenedesmaceae > Tetradesmus > Tetradesmus lagerheimii. The sequence goes on from CADDIJ020000065.1 coordinate 227,624, forward strand.
TACCTTACACCGAAAATAGAGAGAATAAAATCAGTCTGCTTTCCGCCTCCCCAGTGGGTGAGGCGCGGTTGCCGATGCCGAAAGGTATGGCTTACAAGGATTGATTATTATTATTATTACTGAGCTTCATGCTGTTCCAACCGCCTGAATTCCGCACATCATGCTGCTGACGGGTGATCTACTTGCACCTGCAAACAGGTATAACGCCTTCCTGCTGCTGTACCCCACTGGCGTTGTGTCAGAGATGGTGCTGCTGTGGAAGGGCCTGCCCTACCTGCGCAACCGTGACCTGTACAGCATCCACATGCCAAACAAGTGCAACTTTGCTTGGGACTATGCCATTTTCATCCAGGTGAGGCGTTGCGCAGGCATGAAAGTTATCCCATGTTGGGCTTCAAATGTATGATATTGTCAAGCAGTCAGGCTGTAGTAGGCGCTGCTTTATTTTGGAGCAGCCGTAACCTGTACAGCATGTACATGCCAGACACCTGGAACTTTGCTTGGGATTATGCCATTTTCATCCAGGTGAGACATCGCACAGGCATGAATATATCCCATGCTGGGCTTTAAATGTATGGCAGGGTCAAGCAGCCTGGCTGTAGCAGTGCTGCTGTGTGTTGGAGCAGCCACAGCCTGCACAGCATCTGCTCGCCAAACACCTGGGTCTTTGCTCGGAGTTGAGCCACGTTTGTACAGGTTGGACACGGGAGCTGCATTGCAATGCTGCTGCTGCAGATCATGCTGGTGCTTTACCCGTACCTCTGGTGGGGCAACTTCAGCAGCCTGCTGCGGCAGCGCAGCAAGAAGCTCAACGCACCAGCAGCAGCTGCTGCAGCGGCAGCAGGAACGAAGGAGGACTGAGCGCACACAAAGAAGCAACAATTTTGGAAACCATTTAGAGTGAGACAGAGCACCCACAGCGTGCTGTTGCGTCACTGCCCCTGCGGCAGCCGGCTTGAAGCGGCAACAAGCAGCGAGAAGCTCAACGCACTAGCAGCTGCAAAGGAGGATTGAGCGCATACGAAGAAGCCAAGAATGTACAAGTTCCAGCTGCGCCAGCAGCCACGTTCAACGTGGATCATCATGCAGCGCATCACACCAAGGCGCGAACAGCGGCATCATGCTGGCGCGTTCTTGCAGCTGCTGCAGCCTGCCGGCTGCTCAAAACTGCTTCAAATTTACATTGAAACTGCTGTAGGCAGGCAGGCGCCTGCCGGCAGGCTAGCCGCCAACTGTGACAGTGATTGTGATTGCTTCGGCAGCCCGGGTACCAGCCAGGTACTGGTTCGTTCAATCTTGGTGACATATGGTCAGAGTTGCTGGCCAGAGCTTCACATTGGTAGATTCAGTGTGTAACAAGTGATCGTGTAACAGATGTACAGCCTGAGAATCCACAGACTTTTCCATTTTCAGAGCACAAGAATCCAGTGTTGCAACAGCAACAGCCAACTTCCTGGTCTGTCAAACACGCCAGAACTCCACAACCAACAATGGCAAGACCATCTGTCGTGACGACCGTCGTCAACTGTGACTAACAAGTAGGTGGCTGGTTGACCGTCTGCCTAGCTAGGCTACAGCCATGGCATGGCACAAAACCAAGTTGTGCATACGAGCCTAGCAATCGCGCAACAGCTGCATGCAGCCGCCAGTTGCTCAAAGCAGAGCCAGCTGGCCACAGCTGTGCAGATGTGCGCACAAGATCTGCAGATGTGCACACGAGACGTGTGCTGCTGCTTGCAGTTAACTGCAAGGAACCAGGCAGCCCAAGCAACACCGTACTACGCAGTGTATGCACAGCTACACACACATCAATGTGCAGCACTGCCTGCTGCGAGACACGGCTGGCTTGCATGCACAACGCTGCACTAGCTAGTGCACTAGCCGTGCGCACACACCAAGTTTTGCAGCGTGGACAGGCTGTCTGAATAGCTGCAGCTATAGCTGCAGCAACACTTGGTGTGTGCACACTGTTAGCACAGCTGCTTTTCAACCTACAGCAGAGGGAATCCAAGAGCCTGGACTGACCAGGGCGAAGCACAGGACACTGTACTACAGTGTTACGGTAACAACTGACAACAAGTGCCACAGAAACTGCTCCGCCATACCAACCGGCGCCAGGCCACAACACTGCCACCGACAAATGGCTGAAAAGTACCAAGCCATACGCACGGCTGGTACAGAACAACAGGAACGCAAGGCATCCGTGACACTCTGCACAGCGGTTGTCAAAGTAGACCATGACTTGCCGCGCAGACTACAAACTCAAAACATATGAAACCCTAAACGTGTCATCAGCTCTTGACCCAAGTCTGCACATGTTCCGACCAGGCCCTGTTGGGCCTATTCTGAACAACAGGAGCCAGCAATAGCACCACAGTAGATGGCTGCTTGCAACAGTGTTTGCCGTCACCAGTGCTTGCTGGCAGCAGCTCGTCGTGTTTGTTCACGACATATAACAGGATGACGGCGGCCATGACATTAAACACTCTGCGGCTTTCTGCAGCACAAAAACCACCATGGCGCAACTTATGCAGCCACTTGCCGATACAGGCCACCAGAATCTTATCCGTTGCTAACATATGCTATATCTACTTGTGTGCGCTGCCGACCAGCAAGAACTCGTCATCCTCCATCACCCGCACCTCGCTGCAGCCAGGTATGTGCTCCTGCACCGCACGCAGCAGCTTAGCTCCCTTCTCTCGCTCTTCCTTGCTCAACGGCACATACGGCAGCCTAAACACCGGCCGCACCAGACCGCACATCATCAGCGCTGTGTTTAGCGGGATGGGGTTTGGCTCGCAGAAGAGCCACGCGATTAGGTCCTGCAGCTTTGCGTTCAGCTCTGGATCTGCGGAGCCGTGCATCATCTTGGCAAACAGGCCTGCATACAAGACAAGGAAAGACACAGCACACGCAACACACGCGATCAGGTCCTGCAGCTTCGCATTGAGCTCTGGATCTGCGGAGCCGTGCAACATCTTGGCAAACAGGCCTGCATACAAGAAAAGGGAGGACACAGTAAACGCAACACATGCGATAAGGTCCTGCAGCTTTGCATTGAGCTCTGGATCTGCCGAGCCGTGCATCATCTTGGCAAACAGGCCTGCATACGAGACACGGAAAGACACAGCACAACACACATGAGCAGCAGGAAGTCAACCAGCTGAAGCTGCTGCCCTAGCTGGGAGGGCACGCATGCCCGCATGCATGGACACAACGAGATGAGTGAGCTGCTGCTGGCTATGCTACGCTGCCACAGACATCACCACTGATGCATACATGAAAAGCATCCTCTAAGAGCGCTGCAACCACCTCTCGAGCCTTGATGCTGCCGCTGCCGCCGCTGCTGCTGCTGCCACCATAGAAGCTGCATTTGCAATGTCACCATGCGCTGTGACAACGTGACGTCAAAACGCACCGGGAATGACATTGGCGGTGACTGAGATGACTCCTGCGCTGCCAAACTGGTGGCGGCCGTCGTGTGCCTCATCGTCGTTGCCACTCCAGCAGTTGATGCCCTGCAACAATATGTCCACAGAATCCAGGCAGCACAGTCAGCACCAGTCAGTACCACCCCCGCCTGTTTGAACTGCTGCCATGCACGCCAACTATGCTGAACAAACAGCAATGCAGACATGGGGAGCACGCCTGCTGCATGTCGCAACACGCCGAGGCACACCCCCAGCCGCAAGCAAAGCCTCTGTCCTACCTGCGATGTGTAGCCGCCGATCCGCTTGTTGCCTGTGCACTCCTTCATTCCCAGGAAGTTGGGGTGCTGAGCCATCTCATGAACCAGGGCTTCAGGGATATCTTGGCCGGTGCGGCCAGGCACGTTGTAGATGATTGCTGGCCCTTCCTTCAATAGCGCTTGGAAGTGGGCACGCAGGCCGCTCATGCTAGTCTTGCCATAGTATGGGTTGATCTGCAGTCGGGAACGGGAATGCGTCATAATACTGTATTACTGTGGGTGTGTGCTGCCTGAGATGCTTGCGAGAAACACCGCGTGACTGAATTTCCCAATCAAAACCGGGCTCTTCTCTGCTAGACACATCATATGTCACTTATCTTCTCATTGCTGCTAGTGGCGTCATCATCTTTCGCAGCGTCGGCGCGCCAACAGCAACAGCACAATGTGCGTCCTTCCGCATGTACTTGCAGGCCTGACACGTTCCAACAGAGTGCGCTGCCACAAGTGCTGCTGCTGCCAGCATTGCTTGCCTACCATGCTGCGTGCACGCCAATAACAGCAACATGTTGTACAACCTGCAAGCTGCTGCAGCTGCTTCCTACACAGCTGGCTAATAGCGTCACATTCCCATACACAAGGTGCTGCTGCCGCCGCCGCCGCTGCTGCTGCTGCTGTTCCTCACCTGCAGTGCTGCGTGCATGCCGACAGCAAAGCCCTGCTCTGTTGCATGCAGCGCCTCTCCAGTGGAGTTGGAGCCTGTGTTGCCAATCACTTTCAGCTTGTCGCCATATGCGTTGACTGTGTGTGCGATGAGCATGATGTGCTCATCCCATGACATGAGGTGACCCTCGCCTGCGACGTCACACAGAGAATGATTGCAAACATGAGCACAGGATCAAAACCACAGGACCAGAACTGCATGATGTGCTCATCCAATGACATGAGGTGGCGCTCACCTGCGACACAGAGAAGGGTTCAGAATGCAAACGTGAGCACAGGAAACAACCAAGACCACAGTAGCAGCCAGCTTGCAGTTGCGACACACGTGGTGATATGTGGCAGCTGCTACTACTGTTCTAGGTGCGTGGGTGAATGCATACGTCCACAGCAACGACTCACAGCAGTGACAACCGCCAATGGCAGCTACAGCCTGAGGCAGCGCAAGTGCTACTCATGTACCAAGCCGCAGACGCCGCATTGCACCTGATGCGTCATATAGATCTGTGATGATGCATCAAGCCACTGCTGCTTCATCCATGTATTCCTGTCAGCTGCACCTGCTACTGCTGCACCTGTTGCTGCTGTGCCATGCACCTCAGTTCTGTGCTGCTGCTGCCGCTGCTGCTGCTGTGCCGGCAGCTCCACATATGCACACCTGTAGTGCCGCCAACAATCACTCCATCCACTCCATTGGCTATCTGCAGCTCAATCAACCTGTCGTATGCACGCAGGTCAAACTTGCCATTGGGCAGGTACCTGCAGTAAAACGCATTGCTGAGTTTAGACACAAAGGATGATGGCAAAAAGAGTGAGCCACATCAAACCTCAAGCACAGATGTCAGTTGGCGCTTCTGAACGCATTCAGGCTGTTGCTTTGTGTGCAGCCGGCGTATGCATGCAGGGCGACATGCTAGGCACATGAGAGCTGAGCACAGGCTGCATAAGACAACATATGTCATAATGAGGTTGGATCACACGAAGTGGCTGGCTGCTGACGCACATCTAAAATAGCCTGCACAGCCTGCTGCACCTGGCTGCAACAGCTGCCAGCTGGGGTTGTTTTCAAGATGGCAGCCGAGCAAGCATCTAAATGACGCTGAATGTTTGAAAACGCTGGTGGTAGGACGGGCAGCGGAAAGCGCAGACAATGCCTTATGATCAGGTGCTCACGGAGTCTTGACAGCAGTGATTAGTGCCGCCTGCTTCAGCGCCTCCACTCCTTGCTGCTTCTGTGTTTCAGGCAAGGGTGTTGCCAGAACAGCATTCACCCGCAGTGGGCGCCTGCTGCTGCAGTGCCGTGCGGGTGCTGAGCGCTGCGTGATTTGAAGCTGCATCTTGCTCAGGCGGCTCAAACTACTGAACAACTGAAAGAATGAAACAGTGTTTGATCAAAGCTTCCAAACACCGTGTGTGCGTTCAAACTCGATGCTTGTCATAACCGGTCTGGCTGGGGTTGTGAAAGACAGGGCGAACGCCATGAGCCCGGGAAGATGTCACTACAGCTAGTCTGGTATTGGTTAGCAGCATCGGCCATGCTTGCTGCGCGATCACGACGAAACCGCTGACGCAACTGTCCAAGGGTGCTACTCCTGCTGGTGCTGAGCAAAGTAGGGCAGCCTTTGCTGGTCTTCAAGCCCACGTGGCGTGCTATGACAGCCGTTGAGGCACCAGCAGCACCTGTGGAGGCCAAGCGTAGCGCAGCAGGGGATGCTAAGCAGAAAAGTAAACATCAGCGCCAGAAGGCGCAGGCCAAGCAGCAGCAGGACGAGCAGGAAGCCAAGCAGCAGCATGCACAACCTGCAGACTCAGTCTTCAGTCAAATGGCAGAAGCAGATGAGGCGAGCACTGCAGAGCAGCAGCAGCCTGCAACCAAGCCCCCAGCAGGAAAGAAGCACAAGCAGCACAAGCAGAAGCAGGAGAAGCAGCAGCAACACCAGCAGGAGAAGGAGCATGGCAAGCCGCGTAAAGGCCGCAAACGGCGAGTGTTTGGGGTAACGCTGCTGGTGCTGGCTGTTCTAGCAGTGACGCTGGGCTTTGGAGTCCCCAAAGCAGCCCAGGTGAGACGGTTGACTGCAAGGAGCCATCCAGGGATGCCCAGCCTTGTCGCTTTTAAAGGCACGTTGTCTGTGGTGGGGTCCTGAGTTGCTCAGGAACGCATGCCAGCAGGCCTTATACAGAAGCAGCTGAAGCTGTGGCACCGCAGCAATGAAAGTCGATGTCCATATGTTGCAGCCTGTGTGCAGTGACGCAACCCTTTTTGCATGCCAGCACGTGTGCGACGTGTGACCTGACGGCATACCTAGGTAAAGGATGATGTAAGGAATGATGTCAGCAGCGGTATATGTGCAGCTATAATCGCAGCTGCTTATGTACAGAGGAGTGGGCAGTTGTGCCAGGCGGTGCACCTATGATTCCTGCTTCCTTGTGCAGTTGAACATGACTGCCGCATGTTCTGCCTCCTCCTGCAGGACGAGAGAGTACGAGCAGCAGTCAACGACAGTGTTTCAAGGCTCAACACCACGCTGGTGCGTGTGTGACGTCTCGCAGGACTTGCTGAGTTTGTGCCTGCAGCTGTTGTAGGGTCTTGTCATCAGCTGTGCGCCATCATATGCATAAAGCAGCAGCCAGTCGTTGCACAGCGCAGCATGCACACCAGCAGACTCAATGTCACTTGATTATGCGTGGGTGCTTCACATAAGACCTTGGCATTAGAAAGCACCTCCAACGATGTGCTGCCAAGGTTGTAAACAAGCTGATATCAGGTGTCAGGCTGGCAGCCCAGCCTAAACGCCCCCTATTGCTGGACGGTTTGTTGTGCACAGACAGCATTTTGGCTATGTGAGCTGGGCAGCATGTCTGATGCCCTGAGCTGCTTTGATACGTTATGCTGTCTGCCGCAGGTGGAGCAGTTTGATGTAAGCCTCGACGGCTTCCTAGAAAAGCTGGCCAACCTGTCTGACACAGTCAGCAGCATCATAGGCGAGGACGGGCCGCGCCCAGGGCAGCTGGCAGCCAAGAAGGGCATCAAGGCGCACCACCCCGTCGTCATTGTGCCAGGTGAGTTTGGTGTTATGACGAGCCAAGGAATGGCACCACACTAGGCTGATGCTGCAGAATGTTGCTGGGCAGCCAAGAAGGGCATGCAGGCGCACCACCCTGTCGTCATTGTGCCGGGTGTGTGTTGTGTTGGGATATGTTGAGCAAGGAATGGCACAACACTAGGCTGATGCAGCCACAACAGAGTGTTGCTTGGCACAGTCAGCAGCATCATAGGCGAGGACGGGCCACGCCCTGGGCAGCTGGCAGCTAAGAAGGGCATCAAGGCGCACCACCCCGTTGTCATTGTGCCAGGTCTGTGTCATGTTGCACATATGTTGTCATTATGTTGTTATGTTGCTACTGTGCCAGGTTTGTGTTATGTTGCACATATGTTGAGACAAGGAATGGCACCACACTAGGTTGATGCTGCAGAGTGCTGCTTGGCAGCTGATCAGAGCATGGCGGCACACCACCCTGATGTTGAGCCAAGAGATGGCACCACACTAGGCTGACGCAGCTGCAGAACGCTGCTTGGCAGCTGATCGGAGCATGGCGACCATTAGCAGTCGTGCCAGGTGTGCAATGTTGACCCCGGCCATTCTCAAAGCAGCAGCAGCACCTTGAATTTGTCCCCCCCCCCATGATCATGCTGCATGCTGGCGCGCCCACCCCCGCCCAATCTGTTGTGCTCTGGCACCGCTGTCGCAGGCTTTGTCACGTCTGGGCTTGAGCTGTGGCAGGGCGAGGAGTGTGCGCAGAGCTACAGCAGATCTGATTTTGAACATCCACCTCCATGTGCATGCTGCCCAATGTTTCGTGCTGTCGCAAGCTTTGTCACCTCTGGGCTTGAGCTGTGGCAGGGTGAGGAGTGTGTGCAGAGCTGTGGCAGATATCATTCAACCCTATGTGTATGCTGCCTAATATTTCGTGCTGTCACAGGCTTTGTCACGTCTGGGCTCGAGCTGTGGCAGGGCGAGGAGTGTGCGCAGAGCTACTTCCGTCAGCGGCTGTGGGGCACGCTGAGCATGGCGCAGACGCTGCTGGCTGACAGGGGGTGCTGGATGCGGCACATGAAGCTGGACCCGGTCACAGGTGACTTGGAGCATATCTGCAGCAGCAGTTGTGTGATTGTCTGATTGCCGCTGGCAATGGGGTTGCGGCCTAGGCAGCTGGACCCAGCCACAGATGTAAGACGCATCTATGCGGTTTGTAAACGTCTTATTGGACGTCTGTTTGACTCACAAAACGGCTGTGGGGTACGCTGAGCATGGCGCAGACGCTGCTGGCTGACCGCGGCTGCTGGATGCGGCACATGAAGCTGGACCCAGTCACAGGTGACTTGGACGGACGCATCACTGGTGTTGTGTGACATCGACATTGATGTGACATCAGTGATGTCCCACCTTGATCTGTTGATGTGTGGGGCCTGATCCGTCTGGCATCCAGCTGTATGCTGCCAAGGTGCTGGAAGCTGTGGATTGCTTTGTGCCGGGCCACCGGCTCTATGTTGCATGCTTGCACCCCCGTAAAGACTGCTGTTGGTTGATCATTGTTTCTTGTGGTTGTACATGTGTAGGCTCCGACCCGCCTGGCATCAAGCTGCGTGCTGCTAAGGCGCTTGAGGCCGTCGACTACTTTGTTCCCGGCTACTGGGTGTTCAGCAAGCTGGTGCAGTCACTGGCAGACATCGGATACGACAACAACAACTTGGTGAGATGCAGAGCAGGGCTGCGGCCGTCAATACGTTGACGTCAGCCATGTTGAAAATGCCAGCTGTATCGTTGCAGCATGACTGGCGGTGCAGCTTGAAGATCATACTATAAGCATCCACTGTGCTGTACGTGCAAGTGCTCTGGCACCAATGTCACCTACCCACCCCCATGAAACATGGTGAATTGTTTGCTGCTAGCCAAATCCTTGCTGTGATTGGTCATCTTCCCTCCTTTGCAGGTTGCTGTGCCGTACGATTGGCGGCTGCACATCCCCGCAATGCAGACTCGCGACGGCTTCTTCACACGGCTCAAATTAATGCTGTTTTTCTTCGTTCCTTTGCAGGTTGCTGTGCCGTACGATTGGCGGCTGCACATCCCCGCAATGCAGACTCGCGACGGCTCTTCACACGGCTCAAATAAATGCTGTTTTTCTTCGTTCCTTTGCAGGTTGCTGTGCCATATGATTGGCGGCTGCACATCCCCGTAATGCAGACTCGCGACGGCTCTTCACACGCCTCAAATCTTTGTTGTTCTTCTTCCTTCCTTTGCAGGTTGCTGTGCCGTACGATTGGCGGCTGCAAATCCCCGCAATGCAGACTCGCGACGGCTCTTCACACGGCTCAAATCTTTGTTGTTCTTCTTCCTTCCTTTGCAGGTTGCTGTGCCGTACGATTGGCGGCTGCACATCCCCGCAATGCAGACTCGCGACGGCTCTTCACACGCCTCAAATCTTTGTTGTTCTTCTTCCTTCCTTTGCAGGTTGCTGTGCCGTACGATTGGCGGCTGCACATCCCCGCAATGCAGACTCGCGACGGCCTCTTCACACGGCTCAAATAAATGCTGTTTTTCTTCGTTCCTTTGCAGGTTGCTGTGCCGTAGGATTGGCGGCTGCCCATCCCAGTGATGCAGACACGCGATGGCTTCTTCACACGGCTCAAATCTTTGCTGTTCTTCTTCCTTGCTTTGCAGGTTGCTGTGCCGTACGATTGGCGGCTGCCCATCCCAGTGATGCAGACACGTGATGGCTTCTTCACACGGCTCAAATCTTTGCTGTTCTTCTTCCTTCCTTTCCAGGTTGCTGTGCCATATGATTGGCGGCTGCCATCCCCGTGATGCAGACCCGCGATGGCTTCTTCATGCGCCTTAAATCCTTGCTGATCCTCTCGCTTCCTTTGCAGGTTGCTGTGCCGTACGATTGGCGGCTGCCCATCCCAGTGATGCAGACCCGCGATGGCTTCTTCACACGCCTCAAATCCTTGCTGTTCTTCTTCCTTCCTTTCCAGGTTGCTGTGCCGTACGATTGGCGGCTGCCCATCCCCGTAATGCAGGCCCGGGACGGTTTCTTTACACGACTCAAAAACGAAGTCGAGCTGCAGTTGCAGCAGCAGCACATCAAGCCAGTGCTTGTATCACACTCGTACGGTGCACTCGTCACGATGGCGTTCATGAGTTGGGTGGAGGGCCAGCAGCCTGGCTGGGTGGACAAACATTTGCACGGATACTTGAATCTGGCGGGGCCGATGTTGGGGCTGCCTAAGGCGGTGTCGCCGCTGCTGTCTGGTGAGTGCGCACGCCTGTCTGCATTGTGCAGCTGAACGCTGCACAGATAATGAGAAAAACTGATCAGTATTGTGGCAGGCCTTGGTGTTTGATGAATTGGCAGCACTTGTGACTGCTGTTCGGAGAGTATCTGTATGCATGTACTTGTACGGTTGTAGTTTGAAGACGAACTATACGCTAGCATGATTTGGTTGTGCTGCGGCTGCACTTGTGACTCTGTCCGTCATCCCATCATCCCATCACCCCAGCTACCTTTGTTTTTTGTGTGTCTGGCCGAAGTATGTGGCACAAGACGCGCTCTTTGTGGCGCTGCAAACATGCCTGTGTTACCATACGGTATACACAGCTCCTGACTGCCTGTTGTCGTCATCGGGTGCATCCATGCAGGCGAGACGCGGGAGACTGTGGACATGATGGCAGGCCTGGCTGTGCTGGTGGAGCAGTACCTCGGCAAGCAGAGCAGAGCAGCGGTGAGTGCCTGCTTTTCTGAAAGTGGATCATATGCTTGACAATTGCTCAAAGTTATGCATCTCTGACTGGTGCGAAGTAGGCTAGCAGTGCAAAAGTGCCAAGGATGCTAGTACGGCAAGCAGAGCAGAGCAGCGGTGAGGCTCTGCAGCGGCTGCATGTCCAGCTGTTTTCAGCCACAGCTGAGCAGCGTTCGCTTGTGAGACATGTCTGGTGTGCATTGTTGCAGCAAAGCTTCTGCCCCAGCATAGCATGTAGGCGTTGTGCTGCATGCGATCAGCCTGTGGGGCGCTATGCGTTGTGCTACTGCATGCACTCATATGCACTGCTTTGCTGGTGGAGCAGTACCTCGGCAAGCAGAGCAGAGCAGCAGTGAGTGCTTGGTTTGCTTATAGTGGATAGGTGCAACAGCAACAATGTCCCAGACCTATGCATCTCTGACCGGTACAGAGTGGGCTAGCAGGGCAGACGTTCCAAGGATGCTAGTACTGTCACTGAGTCTTGTTGGACTGAGCAACAACGCCAGCAGAAAAAGGGCAGCAGGGCATGCTTTGCTGCTGGTGCTGGTTGTGCCTAAAGTAGCATTACCTGTTGTGCACACCTGTGTCTCTATGAAAAGCTGAGTGCTAACGCTCTGCTGCTGCTGACCATGCGAGTGGTGTTTCTGCGTTTGCTCGCAGATGTTCCGCACGTGGGGTTCCGTGCTAGCTATGCTGCCTGTTGGAGGCCCGAAGGTGTGGGGCAATGCGACACATGCGCCAGATGACGATGAAAAGGTTACGGCTGCTGGCAGGTCTTACGGGTGAGTGTGCTGCGTGCTGCTTGTTGATAAGTTTGAGCTGGCCGTGTTATCTGTTGGTGGCTTTCAGTGCTGGGCAATGCAACACATGCGCCAGATGACGACGAAAAGGTCACGGCTGCTGGCAGGTCTTATGGGTGAGTGTGATGTGTGCTGCGTTTTGACCTTTTTGACCGTTTTCAGCTGGTCGTGTTATCTGCTGGTGGCTGGTTGAGCAATGTAACACATGCACCACATGATGATGGAAATGTCACGGCTGCTTGCAGGTCTTATGGGTGAGTCAGCCCCATATGTCTGGTAGGAGACGGGTGGCACTAGCCAGGTTGTAGACACCTCACTGACACCTGCATGTAGACGTATTGCCTGCAATCTTGCGGCATTGACTGCAGGCTTGTGCCTGAACAACGGCATCGATGCACCAAGCTGGCGTCCTGTTGCACGTTGCAATATGAGCAACATTTCGTCACCACTTGCTGAAGATCCATTCTGGCTAGTTGATCCAATATGATGGTTGCTGCTGCTGTGTGACGTGCCTTTGCAGTGGCATCATTGCGCTGGTGCACTCCATGGACAGCAAGCAACATCAGTCACCACCTGCGGCTGGTCCATTCATAGCTGATCTTCTGAGAAATGTATGCTGCTGTTGGATGTGCCTGTGCAGTGGCATCATTGCGCTGGTGCGTTCAATGGACAGTTAGCTGCGTGAAGCTGTCACCATCCGCTGATCTTCTGAGATATGTATGCTGCTGTATGATGTGCCTGTGCAGTGGCATCATTGCGCTGGTGCATTCAATGGACAGCAAGCTGCGCAAAGCTGTCACCACCTGCGGCTGGCCCATTCAAACCTGATCTTGTGACATATGTATAATGCTGTTTGATGTGCCTCTGCAGTGGCATCATTGCGCTGGTGCGTTCAATGGACAGCAAGCTGCGCGAAGCTGTCACCAAGAACGACTCGTCCCTCATCTCATCAGACAGCCTGCAGCTGCTGACCAAGACGCTCAGCAACTGGGGCAACATGGTCAAGAGCTTTGGCAGCAGTACCGAGTCCGACAGCGAAAACGACGACAATGATGAAGAGAATGAGGCTCCAAATGCAGCCAAATCAGCAGCAGCAGGAGCAGCATCAGACGCTGAAGGCGGCTCAGCTGGTGATGCAGCAGCAGCAGCAGATGAGGCTAAGTCTAAGTCAGCAAAAGAAGTTTGGACATCAGGGGAGGAAAAAGCAGCCAGCAATGGTGAGGGTGGCAGCCCAAAAGAGGAGCAGCGGGATGTGGCAGGTGGCAGGAGGCTGGGTGGTGACGGAGACCAGGAGCGGCAGCAGCAGGCAACTGAAGAGTTGGAGGGTGGTCAGCAGGTGAGGAGCGTCAATCACATTGCAGCGCAGATGGTGCATGTGTCACAAAACTGAGGTCACTACATGCGGATGAGGAATTGCCCAGTGGGCAGGGAGTGCTCGGTTGCATTTTTCACATTATGCATCCAGCAGCTGCTGAAGAGGTGGAGGGTGGTCAGCAGGTGAGGCCTCCACTCAGCCACAACTTATATAATCTGACTTCATGTGAATTCAACTGATGTCTCACGGCTTCACCTGACCCGACTTGTGCTTTTGCGCATACAATGCGTATGCAGTGACAGGTTGAGCTGCGCAGCATGCGGCAATGATGGGTGCTGTCTCTGTGCTGTGCTGTGCTGTGTTGAGTACCGGTGTCATGCACTGCCCATGACATTTGCTGCAGCCCGCAATCATGCTACGCTGCAGCCCACACGCTTGCTCTGCGCTTCTGTTGCCAATGCATGCATGCACCCCCCTGCTCCCATTTTTGCCGCTGACGCAACTCACCGCTCACCTGCTGCTGGTGCATTTTCGGAACATTTTATGTGTGCTGCAGCCCGTGCGCTTCCTGGACGTGCACAGCGCGCTGCTTTCGCTGGCCGCAACAGCAGGCGAGCAGCTCACAACCAACATGCAGCGATGGGCGCCTGCAGCGCAACACCTCAACCTGACCCACGTCCTCGCACACCATCGCAAGACCGCAATGCAACTGGCAGCATCGCAGCAGCAGGCTAGCTGCCATGTTGCCCCGAGCAAACCGGGGGATTACCAAGGGACCTGCAAGGGTGCAGCAGACTGCAAGAACTGTGCTAGCAGCAGCAGCGGCGGCGGCAGCGACAGCAGCGGCAGCGAGGGTGTTCACAGTATTGATGAGGCGAGCGGTAGCTGTGGGAGTGGCGATGATGTGCCAACGAGTGAGAAGATGAAGAAGATGGAGGAGCTGGCGGGTGTTGGGACGAGCACCAGCAGCAATGTCGAGGAGACGCGTGATGCACAGAGCCGCGATGGCGGCAAGGATGAGGTGCGTGGAATGGGTGAGGGCCAGATAAGCAACATGTACATGTCGACAATCGTGCTCTTTCATAGAAGTCTACTACCCAAACTCAACCAAACTAGTTGCTGTCTGTGCTTGCTTGACAAGCCTGTGTACTGTTGATAATCCTCAACCCACTGGAGGTGCGCGCGTCAAGGTTCCTCTGCCAGACATACCACACATCAACCTGCACCGCATGCAGCATGGACACCGGTGCCTGCCTCACCTTTCGTGCCTCAACCTTTGTGCGTGGTTACAGGTGCGTCCACTCAACCTGTTGAAGACACCTCTGCCAAACGGACCTCACTTCAAGCTGTACTGCATGCAGCATTGACACTAGCACTGATTTGTGCGTTGTTCACATGCCTCAACTTTGCGCGTGGTCAGGTGCGTCCAATCAACCCGGTGAAGACGCCTCTGCCAAACGCGCCCCACTTCAAGCTGTACTGCATGTACGGAGTAGGCACACCCACCGAGCGCGGCTACCACTACCTCAAGACGCGCAGGAACGGCGCCACGGAGTGGAGCATCAACAGCATGGTCAACGATCCTGCCTCGGGATTGGTGAGAGGCATTTTAAATCAACATTGCGAGGAGTAATTTGCACAAAGCAGCATTCAGTAGCAGAAGACAGCATCCTGAGTTGTGAAAGTAGCAAGTGTATGTCTTGATCGTGTCCAAGGTACAGGAGAAGCAGCGCAGCAGCAGCAGCAGCCCATCAACAAAAGAACGATCATGTGCAGCTGCGCTTGATGTCACACATACAGTCGACTGATCACCTGCTGTCTTGCGACCCCGTGCAGGGGTCTGGTGTGCAGCTGTCGCCTGATGGTGACGGCACTGTGCCGCTGCTGTCGCTGGGTGCACACATATTGACACACAATGTTACTGATCACCTGTCTTGTGACCCCGTGCAGGAGTCTGGGGTGCAGCTTTCGCCTGATGGCGATGGCACCGTGCCGCTGCTGTCGCTGGGCGCGCTGTGTGCTGGAGGCTGGCGCACACGGCGGCTCAACCCCTCCGGCCTGAAGGTGGTGCTGCGGGAGTACCCACACAAGCCGGGGCCAGTGCTGAAGGACACACGGTGAGTGACGTCCAACGAGATGCAATGTGATGTGCTGCAGTGCTGTCTGTGTCTTCCCGAAGAAGTAACAAGTAACTTTCTTGAATATACACACAACTTTGTTACTTCTGCGCCGTTGTGTGTGCAGCGGCGGCCCTGGCGCGTCAACGCACATGGAGATACTGGGCAACTAGGACATGCTCAATGACCCTCTGGGCGCATGTTTTAGGGTTGAGCATCAGTTGCCATCTACTGCGTGCTTTGTCGTTTGTGCAGGGGTGGTCCTGGTGCGTCAACGCACATGGAGATCCTTGGCAATGAGGGCATGCTCAACGACCTGCTGCGCGCATAAGCATGCATGCATGTGCTTCACGTCTCCTCTGCTGAGTTTGCGAAAGTACATGGCTACGAATTTGGCTGCCTGACGTCTTCCATTGTATTGCTTGCTTTGTTATTTGTGCAGGGGCGGCCCTGGCGCGTCAACGCACGTGGAGATTCTTGGCAACGAGGGCATGCTCAACGACCTGCTGCGCATTGTGTCAGGCAACGGCGATGACATGCAGGACTCCACCACCACAACCATCCACAACATTGCAGCCAGGATACCTTGGGATGAGCTGTGAGCTGCTGCTGCTAGCCCGATTGCTTGGCTGCTGGATGTATGTTAGTCGCGTTGGCCAATGTTGCAGGGCGGGTTGCTCATGGTCACTTGATGCATGAGCATGCTGCGTGGTGCTTGTGGCTGGATGCATCATTATGCCGCGGCCTGCACAGCAGCTAGCTTAGCGTTGGCAGTGCTCGCAGTGCTGTTGATATTGTCACTTGATGCATGAGTAGCTGCGTAGTGCTTGCCGCTGGATGCACGGTTATGCTGCGGCTTGCACTGCAGCTGATCTTCTGCAGAATCGGTGCTTTGTAGAGTTGAGGTGGGGGCAGGGGTATTCACGTTTGCTGAATCGTTCAGGAGTGTGTGGGTAGCACAGCAGTATGGCACACGTGCAGGATGCTAGCGACCGCAAGTGTATTGTGCACGCCACCAGGATTGCAGTCAGGTGTTGCGTTTGGCGCCGGCATGTGTGCTGTAGCGTGCTGCTCTATGTTGTATACGCTGCCTGCAAGACGCAATATGTGTATTTGCTGTTGTATGTGAGTGAACTGTATGCGCATAGAGTTCCTGTGTCTGTGCAGTTGTGCTGCATTGTCTGGTTGTTTGCACTGATGTTCAGGGTGCTGCAGTACTTTCCGGCAGCTATCACTAGTAGTAGTACATGAAGTGGCAGGGTGTGATGGCACACGGAGTGTGGCTGGTAACAGCAAAACAGCGGCAGGGGGCAGCATGATACAACAAATGAACATGCGTATGTGTCTTCAGAGTGAAACAGCATTGGACATCGATCTACACCATTGTTACACATCGCGAATGTGGCCGCGTGATTGCTCGTGAGAGGTCACTGCGTATGCGGCTGCCGCAAATGTGCAGCAACTGCACAGGTTAGATGTGGTGGGCCAGCTGTGTTGCATGTAGCTGGTGTTTCAGCATGTCTTGCCACCCGGGCCGGTCTGTGTTGGTAAAAGTGCAAGGTCAACAACATGAGATCTATTACAATTTTGGTCACGGTATCAACACACGGAAACATCACTTCTTGTTGCTGTGTGCTTCAATGGATGCAGGGTGCGGCCGTGGTGCAGCTGATTGTGATATGTGCTTGCTACAACCACCTGTTGCTTGCAACTGTTTGTGTGGTGTGTGATGTAAGTGATCATCTTGCAAGTGCTCCCTCTTTCTTCCGCCCCGGGGGGCCGCGGGGCCGATGGCATTAATGCTATGGCTTGATCTGGTAATTTGATTATGATAATGTTGATCATCTTGCAAGTGTGCTTACCTGTGCTGCATGGTTACATGAGATGTTGCAGATCATATCTGTTCTGTGTTGCCTTCAAGGCACGGCAGGCTGCCGTATTCGATACTTTCATGGCTGCAGCAAGAGGGGGAACTCGCTGTGTATGCACCATGTTGGCGTCTTTGGGGTGGGCCTTTGACTCCTAGGCGTCTGCCGCAAGCAGATGGCACAACTTGGGTTTGTCACAGAGTGACGGGGTTGTGGAGGCAGTGGTTTTGGTGACAGCACAGCCAGTGTGACATGTAACGTTCGTTGCGCTTGTTTAAGACGTAAACTCGTGAATCTGCGGCTGCAATTGAGCTCAGGGCAGTGCACCAGACCTGCTGAGGCTGCTCATCAAGGACAGTGCAGCAATAGCAGCGGTGGTGACAGCAGCCCAGAATACCTCGCAGTTGCCTTGCTTGCAAGCACTGCAGGCCTACAATGTGGTTACCTGAGCTTTAGCGCTCAATTGCGCCCACGGTCGCTGCTTGAGAGGCAGATCCGGCCTTCCCTCCTCGAAAACCCTATGCAGTAACAGAACTCTCTTGATGTCACGAACACTCAACGACCATTGCTTCATTGCTACCGGACCCAAATGCATAGTGTTATTGACGGATGGCTTGACCCTGCAACCACCTTCGACAGTGTGTTGGCAGCAGGAGCAGCCTGCACAGTGCTCTCAGCGACGCCCGTTCTGCAGACCCATTTGCACCACAACCGTTGTTTTCGGCTGACTTCCGGCACCGACAGGGCCTAGCTGTGCTCCAGGCGCCCACCATCTTTCATCTCTCAACATCTGGCCGTTCCTCCCAGGCACGTTGACGGGCCTCAGTTAGTGTTTTGACACCCTATTAAGTTGTTTTGGATCGTCGGCTGCTCCCGGCGGTGGACGTAGTGGACTGGGGCTTGAGGCTAGAGCCCTACTTTCAGTGCACGGCGAAGCGGGGCAGCAGCAGGCCTTTTAGTGAACAGAAAGCAGAATTGCTCCACTTTTCAGGCGCGTACCGGTCGTGCGGCGCTGCAGTGAGCTCCCTTGGCGAGGACCTAGCCAACAGCAGCCGCTTCAAACTCACACCACTGACCGCTGCAGCCTGGAGTTGAACACCAAATAGCTTTAGGTTGTGCTACCGTGGTGTTCAGTGCCCCTCACCGGGCACAGCGCGCCGGGTGGTGGGGGACCCCAACCACCCTGCAAGCTTCTAGCAGTAACCAGGCCATCTGACCACGCCTGCTTTCCTGTGCTTTTTGTTGCAGGGCGCTGCCACTGCTAGGTGGCACAACAGCGAGCCTTCCCCATGGGGAAGCAAGGCAGCAGGTGATTGAGCTCTTGCAGGCCATATGATTACAGCACGGTCAGCTGCTGCTCCTGCTGTCTGCTGATATGCTCGTTGTTGAGCGCTGGGCAGACAGCTCCGAAGTGCACAGACAGCAGAGCACACGTCGTAGCAGCTGTCTAGACCGGCATGCAAGCAGGCAGTGTTGACTGTGGTGATGTTGACTGTGTGCTGTGCTGTTCCTGCAGTCGAGAGTACCGAGTATGGGATGCAGCAGAGGAGAATGCTCTGAAAGCAGGTGTCAAAAAGCACGGCCTCGGTGCATGGGAGCGCATCAGGACAGACCCTGACTTCACAATTCTGATGTGAGTACGCTGGCAGCAGCAGCTGTGCCTGATACGCATGTCAGGCAGAGCAGCAGGCGCACCAGCAGAACCTGTTCCTGCAAGACAGCAGCAACAGCAGAAGAAGCAGCAGCAGGCCCTTGGATGCAGCAGCTGGTGGCAGCACTGATGCAGCTGAGCTCAACGCATATCGTTAGCATGCTTATGGATTCCTGCAGCAGCCGAGGTTGATCAGCCACGTCAGCAGTACTAGGGTTTGAGTAGGGTTTGGGAGCAGTACTGTGTCAGCAGCTGGGCGTTGCATTGCGCATACAGGCCCCAGCAGCTTTAGGCCACGCTCCCTTAAACACGTGTCTGCATCTTCTTTTGCTATGCTTTTTACATTTCCGGCTCTGTCAATGACTCCTGACTCCTTGTCGCTGTGCTGCCGTGTTCACCCTGCTGTGTTCGCCCCACTTGTCCTGCTGTTGCGTTTGTTCCTGCAGCCACCGGACAGGTGTGCAGCTAAAGGACAAGTGGCGCAACCTTGTCAAGTTTCGGCACATCACACCTGATGAGACATTGGAGCTGCAGCCCAAAACGTCGGGGCCATGGCATAAGAAGTACTCCGCAACCGCAGTCGCAGCAGCAGCTGCAACCCAGCGGTGCGTGCATGCGCAGCGCGTGTCATCCTTGTGTTGACCGGTCAACTGTGTCTGTTTCTGTTTGACTAACCCTTCAGAGCATGCATGGTTGCAAGCCCATGTGCCACCATGTGTTAGCATCAACCATCTGATGTAGCTGTATATGACCTGGCCTTTCTGTATCTTGTTGCCCGCTCAAGTTTTTTCCCCGGTTCCCTGCGAGCGTTATATAATAATAATAATCAATCCTTGTAAGCCATACCTGCGAGCGTTATATAAACATTTGAATGTTTGTATTGCTTGCAGCATGGCCCGGGAGGGTGCACCGCTGCCTCCTGGTGCTGGCGGTGCCTTGGCAGGCGGTGGCAGGCGCAGGCAGCAGGCAGATGACGAGGATGAGCCGGATACAGAAGAGGAGGTACATGTTTTTGCAGCAGCAGGGTTGGTGGCACACCAGCAGCATTCCGGCAAGTGCATTGTCGTTAGCAGACCCAGACCTTGCAGCAGCAGCAGCAGCAGCAGCAATCCTGCTGCTGCTTGTGATCCATCCAGCACTGGCAGCAACTATCACGGCGCTGCGGCGCTAACGTCTGCTGGCTGTCAGTGTAACAAAGGATACTGTGTGCATAAAGGTCTCAGACAACCGATTAGTATATGAATCGTTGCTTGTGCGATGCTGTTTGCAGGAGGAGGGTGATGATGCTGATCAGGGTGATGACGAGGAGGCAGCAGCGCAACGCAAGGCAGCAAGGTACGCTAACGGCAGCAGCAGACAGACAGACAGACAGACAGACAGACAGACAGACAGACAGACAGACAGACAGTGTGTTGGCGATAGCAGCACAATCAGGGATACGCCAGCAGCAGTGTGCTCTTGCTAGCTGATATGCTGCACCTGCCTCCTTGCATGTGGTAGTAAATAAACAAACCCTACAGCAGCCTTCTTGTATGTTGCATAACGCGGTGTGCCCTGTGTGCTGATGCTCCGGTCAACTGCCTGCAGGGCTGCCAAGCGCCGCAACTTGGCAGAAGGAGAGCTTGCAGGAGTGGCGCCAGGCGACGATGACGACTCTTGGGAGATAGGTTGCGAAGGAGACATACGAGCAGGGGCAGGCGGGGGCCGCAAACGGCGACGCATGGCCGGTGCTGCTGCAGCTGCCGCTGCTGGTGCTGGTGCTGGTGCTGATGCCTTGGGCCTGGGTGGTGGTTACGAAGGCCCCATCTCTGGCATTGTGGAGGATAGGCGCTTTGGTGAGTTTGACTGGGAGGGCTGACCTGGTCAAACTTTGGTCAAACATGTGAATAACAATTGCTGAACGCAGCTGACAGAGCCAGGACAATGTTTATGTTGCATTTTATGTCACCACAGGACTCGCATGCATTAGGCGCAGAGCAGATGTGTACTACACGAGCACGTCTGCTTTCCATAATTGTCGTTGCTGCTGCTCTTGCTACACATCCCTGTGCAGGCATCTACGACCGGCGGCGGTACCGCGGCGTTGCTGTCGGCACAGATGCAAATGGTGCGCCGCTGCGCACACACCGGCAGCGAGGTGGCCATACAGGCCATGGCGAATCAGGAGGCTCCTCTTCTGATAACACAGAGTTTGAAGACACGTATGTCGTGGAGTGTGCGTGCGGCACGCAGGTGGATGACGGGCACTTGATGATCGAGTGCGAAAGCTGCAAGGCGTGGGCACACACCGCGTGCCTGCAGGCGCAGATGGTGAGCTGTTGGGCGTTGTGTCTTGTGCTTGAAAAGGCGAAAGAGAGAGGGTCTGGGGTTGAGAGTTACGCGTATAAAGACATGTCTGCAGGCGCAGATGGCGAGGGCAGCAGAGCTCGGCTTTGTGGTTGTGACTTTTGAGGGGTGTTGTTGTGTGGCGTGATCATGTGGTCAGATCTGCTGTACACACCAGGTTATGCACACGCAGCGTGCCTGCAGGCACGTACATCGTGAGAGGCAGGTTTGGTGCATCTAGGGATGTTTCACGTGTCATTGGATGAAGCAAGCCAGTGGGCCAGGTAGCACACAGCAACCTTTCCTGCTTTGGATACCAGGCATCCAGGCTAGAGCCGACAAGTGGGGTGTGAATTCTGCTCTGCAAGCTGTTCTGAAAGCTTCAATGTTCGTCTGCTGATCGTCATTGTGTTCTTTGCTTGCTGTATCTGCCTGCAGGAGATGGATCCAGTGCGCCACTGCTACGAATTCATGCATTACATCTGCCCCAACTGCCTGTCTGCTGGTCGTTATTGTGTGTCACTGCTTGCTGCATCTGCTTGCAGGAGATGGATCCAGTGCGCCACTGCTACGACTTCATGCATTACATCTGCCTCAAATGCCAGCTCGGCCAGTACCAGCCCCCCAGCAGGAGTCGCAAAAAGGGCAAAGGACGCAGCAACGCAGCAGGACTGGCGCCACCGCCAGTCCCCACACCCTCTGCTGCAGCAGCGGCAGCCGCAGCGTCAGCAGCAGCGCGCGCAGCAGCGGCAGCAGCAGCTGCGGCAGCAGTACAAGGCAGCGCTGGGCCAGGCACAGGGCTGCAACTTGCAGGGCTCCTAGACTTGTTGGGTGAAGCAGCAGGACCCAATGCTGCACTGGCAGCGCAGCAGCCGAGCAGCAGCAGTGGGAGGTTAACGCCGGGTCTTGGCGTGCCGTATCCGCTGCTGCAGAGTCCCTGGCTGCTGCAGGATCCTGCAGCAGCAGCGGCAGCAGCAGCAGCTGGGGGGCTGCTTGGGGGTAGCCTCGAGCAGCAGCAGCTGCAGCTGCAGCAGTTCCACCAGCTGCAGCTGCAGCAGCTGCAGGCAGATGGGATGCTGGAGCCAGGGTTGGATCCAGCGTTTGCTGCTGCTGCCGCAGCAGCTGCAGCAGCAGCGGCAGCTGCTGCCGGTGGCAGTGATGGCCAGGGAGTGCCAGTGCAGGCGCTACCGCCTGGGTTGCGAGTGGGGTCGTTTGCGGCAGCAGCAGCGGCGGCGGCGGCCGCTGCAGCAGCTGCAGCGGCAGGTGGCAAAGGCAGCGCAGCAGCAGAGGACCCAGCAGCTGCTGCAGCAGCAGCAGCAGCGGCGGTGGCAGCAGTAGGTGAGCAGCAGCAGCAGCTTGGCAATGGGATGCCACCAGGCGAGCCGAGTTTCAGCGAGATCGCAGCTGGGCTGGCAGCAGCAGCAGCGCTTGCAAACGGCCGTGTCACTCCCCCCTTTCCTGGGGGTCTTCACGGTGCTGACTTTGCTGCAGCAGGCAGTAACGCAGCAGCAGCAGCAGCTTCTGCAGCTATGGTGGGAGAAGGTGATATGTACAGCCGCTGGGGTGCAGCTGGCGCAGCAGCGGCTGCAGCAGCAGCAGCAGGCAACGGGCTGATGCCTGGTGTGAGTAGGCCGCTTTCGGCAGGTGCAGCAGGTCGGAAAAGTCCGAGTTTGCTGAGCAGTAGACTAGGGCTTGATCTGAGCCAAGGCCTGCTGCAGCAGCAGCAGCAGGGTGAGGAGCAAGATGCTGCAGCGGCAGCAGCAGCAGCGCCGGCCAACGGTCAGGGGGCGAATGGCATGGTGGAGATAGATCCGGTGCTGCTGTTATACCTACAGGGCTCACTGCAGGTGAAGAAGCGGCAGCGTGCAGCAGCAGCACCTCGGAAAGCTAAGGATGCGGCAAAGTGGGGCAGCGGCTTTGTTGACTGGACAGAGCAGCAGCAGCAGCAAGTAAAGCCTGAAGAAGGATCTGGCAATCCTGCTGCTGCCGCTGCAGACGATGCAGCAGGTGCTGCTGCTGCTGCAGATGGCCAAGATAACATGCAGGTGAATGCGGAAGCAGTAGATGCGGATGCAGCAGCAGCAGCTGGCACCATGTTAGGGCTGGGACAGGGCCGCCACCATCCAGCAGCAGTAATGCCAGGCCACCCTAAGTGGTCTGCAGCAGCAGCAGCAAAAGCAGCAGCAGCAGCAGCAGATGATGATGATGCAGAGGTCGCAGATGGAGATCTGGTATCCCCTGGGGGTTCATCTCCCACTGCTGTAGTAATGCGCACAGTAGCTCGCAAAAACAGCAGCCGGCCGGTCTCTGCACCTGCTGGTACGTCTACATCTGCTGCTGGAGGGTTAGGGTTTGGTGCTGCTAGCGGCAGCAGTCGGCCGCTATCCGCGCATCTACCATCGTCCGCATTGCAGCAGCAGCAGCTAGAGATTCCGGAGTTGTGGGTTGGCGGCTCAGGGCAGCAGAAGCAGGCTGGCAGCGGGCCTGGCAGTGGGGGCAGCGGGCCTGGCAGTGGGGGCAGCAGGCTTCAGAACACGATGATGCATCGTGTGCTGATGCAGCATCAACAGGAGCTGCAGGATCTGTTGAATGCCGGTCAAGGTGGCAAGGGGGGAGAGGGGGGTGGGAAGGCTGGGGGGCAGCAGCGGCAGCAGCAGCAGCAGCGAGCGCGCTGGGGTGGGCGGCAGCGGTCGCCACCGGATGGAGCAGCAGCAGACGAGCTTCAGAGGTGGGTGTGGCGTCATCCTGCGTTTGGGGTAGACTGTATGCACACTAGGAACACGCAATACTTGCGTCTTGAAACTTGTGAGGACTCTGCACGCGAGGCCCATGCAGCTGCGAACTGCTTTTGCAAGCACGCAGTGCGCAAAGCCACACTAAACTGCTGCTGTGGCTTCCAATTGTTCTTTACAGGGCTGTGGCTGGGACCCCCAAACCTCTGGTGCAGCCGCTGTTGCAGCAGCATGCGATATCAACCATACCTCTGTCATTTGTTGGTTTTGAATCTGCGTGACTGACCCTGCTGCCCTGTGCTACTTCTACTGCGTGCAGGGCTGTGGCTGAGAGCCCCAACCCACTGGTGCAGGCTGCTGGGGGTGCAGCAGCAGCAGCAGCACTGATGGGGCCACTCGGTGCTTTCTACTCCCCACACCTGTTTGGGGGTCTCACTTCAGGTAGGTTTAGTTTGACTGAAAAGTTGAGGCTTTACAGCAAGTGACTTGCAACAGCAACAAATGCCAGTTGACTGCCTTGGCTGGAGGTTCATCACCAGCTGTGTGTGTCTGTTGACAGCTTGCTGGCTGTTGATATGCCACCGCTGCGATTCATGCATCGTCCACTGCCTGTCCAAGACTGCGATGAGAGCATACAACAGCGCAATCCTATCGTGCACTTGCTGATCAGATAGATACTGTTGCTTTCATAGATACATCTGTGAATTTGGTTATCTTTGTTGTAAACAAAATACATCGCTCCGTTTTATGTTTGCTGTTGTGCAGGCACGCCACCTCTGCCGCCTGGTGCAGCAGCAGCAGCCATAGCAGGAGGCAGCAAGCAGGCCGGCGCCCAAGGCAGCAGCAGCAGCAGGCCCAGCCCCAGCAGCGCAACAGACCCCCTGGGGCTCAACCCAGTGCTTGCAGCAGCGCTACAGCTGCATGATACACGGCCGCCTACGCCACTGGGCGTTGCGGATTATGCAGCGATGTTCAGGGCAGCTACTCCTGAGGTGGGTGTCTTGTGGGTTGGCTGCGGTGTTGGGGAGGCATGTGGGCTGGGGCCTCGTTGAAAATGAGTTCAGTGGCGCGGTGCATGTTATTGGTGTGATGCTCTGCTGTGCGTATGTTCTGTATGCAATCGCTCTTGCCCTTCTCCAGAGTGCAGCACATCTATGCAACACATGTCTTCCAGATCACGTGCCATATCAAGTTTGAAGTGTGGTCAAAGCCATGCTCCTGGTCTGACAATATCTTCTGTTGCTGTTGCTCTGCAGCGCTTGGGCAGTGCCCTGTCAGACTTCCAAGGCAGTTGGCTGATGTCACGCTCACCACCACTGACAGAGCTCCTGCAAGCAAACGCAGAAGGAGCAGCAGCAACCGCAGCAGCAGCAACCGCAGCAGCAGCGGCAGCAGCAGCAGCCATGGGTGCGAGTGGTGATGCAGGTGCAGCAGCAGGCAGGAAGCTGCCAGGTAGTGGCAGGAGCACGCCGAAACCGACAAGCAGCGGTAGCGGCGGCCGTCGCACTCCGCTGCCTCCTGGTGACCCAAATGCGCTAGTTGCTGCTGCAGCAGCGATGGCTATGGCTGCTGCTGCCGCTGCTGGCAATGGAGCTGCTGTTGATGCTGAGGTGGCAGGGCCCCAAGCAGCTGAGGAACAGCAGCAGCAGGAGGAGCAGAGCAATGTGGATCGCGCGATCGCTGCTGCTGTTGCTGCGACGAGCAGTGCAGCAGATGCTTTGGAGGCGCGATCGCCAGCTGCAGCAGCAGCAGTGGTGAAACGCGAAGGATCTGCAGAGCTTCTGAAGAGGAAAGGCAGCGCCGAAGCAGCAGCAGCAGCAGCAGCAGCGGTAGTTGCTGCTGCTGCAGAAGCCGAACAGCAGCAGCAGCAGCAGCAGCAGCAGCATTGGGGTGCTGGGGAGGAGCAGCATCAGCACGCACACCATCACATGATGGGTCATGGCGGGGCGTTGGACTTGCTTGCTGCAGTAGGTGCAGTTGCGGCACAGGGAGACAAGCACGACTGGTGACACGTGTTATAACGCAGGCATTCTGCTGCGCTGCCTGGTCGCCTTGGTGTTTGGCGGCAAGTGTGGGTGGTGTCCTTGTGCCTGTTCAACAGCTGGCTGCTGAAGTTGACAAGCATGGCTGTTGAACTGATTGCTGCTGGGCTGCCTCCTAGCTGCCATGCTGTGTGGCAGCTAGTGGCGTCCCTGTGCCTGTTCGAGGCTTGCTGCTGATGCTGACAAAGCATCATTGTTGACAGGCACTGTGATGACCTGCTATATCTGATTTGATGCATGTGACATTGACAGATGCGAGGCTCGTGTGGCAGCAGCTGATGCGCGGAGTTGACAAATGCCTGATGCTGCTGCCCAACGCATTACTGTGTGTTGGTGGTTGCGTAAAGGCGGGTGCTAGCAGCAGCTGCACAGCTTTGTCGGTGGATTGCTGATGTCGCAAGGATTGCACGCCTGCGGCTGTGTGTGTCGTATTGCATGCGGCTGGATATGCCGCCCTAGTTGGGATTCGATCTGTATGATATTCGGTAATGTTGGGTGTAGAAGTGCATTGTGGGCTGAGAGAGGGTGTGTGGATGTCTGGGACAGTAGTGCGTATCGTGTGTGCTGTGGCCTACATCAGTGTTTACCTAAGAAGTTTCCGCGGGCTGTTCCTTCTTTATTTCGGCTTGGCTGCAGCCGTGTACACGCCTGTGAAAGCTGGTGCGGGCACGAGCCAAGGTGCTGTTTGTGTGTTGCGTTGATGGTGCTGAGTTTGTGTTGGTCAATCTTCTGTTCAGAGGTGCTGGTGGCGCATGTTTTCTCGGGTGAAGGTTTTGGAAGTTGTACAGTGCATGCAAGGTGTAGGGGCACAGTTGGCTGTGGCCCCAGCAGCCTTTGCTTCCTTTTTGACTGATTGGGTGTGCAGTTATCTACCAAGCAGAGGCTGTTTTCTGCAGGGTTCATTGAGCGCAGCACAGCAGTCTTTGCATGCTTTTCTGCTAGAGTGCTGCTACATTTTCACAGCAGTGCTGTGAGCATTGAGCATAGATTGAGGTCTATGTGTCACATGTTTGGCAGGGGCAGTTCACACCTTCTCTCAGCGGTTCACTGCTGTGGTATTGGTAATGGTATTGAGCAGCATCAGCTCTCAGTGCAGCTGCAACTGCTTGACAACATATGCTTGGGTGTGCTGGTATGTATGTATGCCCGCGTGTGCAGCGCTGAGCCATACGTGTGCTCCCGTCCTAGCTGTGTTCGCCATCTCCTTTTCGGGTTTTGAATGCTGTACGAGCTTTGGTTTAGTTGATTTTGCATAGCAGCACATAGCGGCTTGTCATTTATGGCTGCTATCTAGATAGATTTTGAGTGAACAGGCTTGACAACGCATGCCAGGATGGAATTAGGCATGGCTTTCATGCACCTGGGCTCCGGTGCGACAGCCCAGCTGGCTCCAATTGCAGCATATGCGCAAAATGCATGTTGTGCGCGTCAAACTTGCTGGCAGCTGCGGCCCGCATCAGATGTCTAGACTTTGCCGTGTGGTGACGCAGTCGCTCTGTGCTCGTGCATCTGATGCTCGCTAGCTACAGCGCGCGGTGTAACTGCAGGCAGATCTTTTGCTGTTGTACCCTTGACCTGAGCCTTACGTCAGCAAAGGGGTGTATATATAGTGAAAGGCTCTCTATTATACCCTTGCATCAGCCTGCCATCCAGTACACTAACCAAGGTATACCACTGGAGCAGCTGCGAAAGGGCTATTGCTGGCCATGGGCTTCCTGTCATATGCATGTCGACGGAAGCTACCTGAATTTTTCGCCGCAGCAACCCTGCGCGACAGCGCGGACCTGCTATGAAAATGCATGTGTTGTCATAATAAAATTCCAGTGCGAAGATTGTGTCACATGGGACGCGCGGCCCCATTGGCGCGCGGCAGCGGATACGGCTCTTGTTACAAAACTGACAGCGTGTCAACCCCAATACATAGTACCTGCCCTATCACTTCCCTATCTAGACATCCAGACATCATCCTCCAAGCCGTGCCTCCCCAACTGATGCGTCCAAGCCACAGCTTTGCGCACAGGACACCGAGCGCGCTGGAGCCTGCAGGCAATGCACGGCTCCGGCCAACAATGGATTAATTTCCATATTTTGCTCGGTAGCCAGCTTCGTGCTGGCAGGGGTGACTCTCATCAAGGGGCGTGTGTGTCACTGCAAGTGGTCTGCAGTGCATGCGGTGCGATGCAGATGATAAGTGAGTGGCGAGCTGCCGCGGATGCAGCCCACTTGCGTTTGCCACTGTGTGAGGGTGCCCCTCTAGGCCGCGGTGCCATACGGTTTGCCCTGGGGCAGAGCG
This sequence comes from Tetradesmus lagerheimii, assembly GCA_902809745.2. Classification (NCBI taxonomy): domain Eukaryota; kingdom Viridiplantae; phylum Chlorophyta; class Chlorophyceae; order Sphaeropleales; family Scenedesmaceae; genus Tetradesmus; species Tetradesmus lagerheimii. The sequence continues at coordinate 255,974 of CADDIJ020000065.1, forward strand.
TCGTCGGCTCGCATGTCGGATTCAGTCCCACATGAGAGCATCGTGAAGCTGACCACAAAATTTGACCCGAGCTGGCTGCTCGCAAGGCTTGCTGTGCGGGGTTGCAATTGCTGCTTGCAGTGCTAGCACTGCGGCAGCAGCAGACCTGTCATGCAGACCATTAATATTGCCTGCCTGTTCAATTCAGGAACGGGTCGATATGCAATCACCCACTGAGCCCTTAACCATCCATAAGCGCCAATCATTGATGGCAGGGTTCTTGTTACGATGCTCTGTGTTGCAACAGCCTACCGCTCATGTGCTCTTGTTGCATTCAAGCCTATCCTGCTGTGTCGCTTGCGAGCCTGCAGCAGCAGGCTGAGTGCAGCCACTGACAGAGCTGCTTTCCACCAACTAGTCAGGCAGCTGTTTCTGGGTGCTTGGGATGTGTTCAGCCGAAACATCTTCAGCATTGTGACTGGCAATCAGGAACCGTACTGGTACCACCGGTCGCCGTTCCAAATTGTTTGTGACCACTGTAAGGAACCAAGCAGTGATTTGTTGCTCTCCTTCAGCCAACGTGTCATTGTTTTGTTACATGTATGATGCTGGTATGATGCTGGGATGATGCAACCCCGATGCAAATGTATGCGTGCGCTGACGTACAACAAACAATGCCATGAACTGCATTGAACCAACAGGAGGCCAAACAACAAATGACAACAACCGCCAACCAGCTAGGTTCAACAAAAACTGACAGCTACTGTGACTGTTAGCACCCCATCCTCCCAGCTCAGGCTGCTGTCAGCCACACAGCTAAACAGCCTGCTGCACACTGGCCACAGCCAGCCAGGCTGTTTGCCAGCCACCACTGCTGCTGCTGCTGCTGCTGACTCAGCAATAGGCAGGCACTGCTGCAGCTGTGTGTGCTGCTGCATGTTGTCTGCATTGTCAGCCACTGCTGCAGCTGTGTCACATACATCCAGCTGCTGCTGCTGCTGCTGCAGTGGCAGTTTGGTCTTCACACCTGCTGCCAATGTTGCTGCTGCAAGTGCTGGGCTCTGGAATGTGTAACCCTCTGCTGCTACTGCATCAGCCATCTCATGCTGCTGCTGCTGCTGCATGCAGGGGTGGCATGGCGTGTCTATTGTGCTGTCGCCGCTGCTGCACCTGCTGCTGCTGTTGCTGCTGCAACCAGCCTCAACGTAAACGAAGACTGGTGAGCTCACAGCAGCTGCAGCTGGTGCTGCCAGCAGTGCTGCTGTGTTGTGCTTGCTGTTGGCGGCAGTGCAGGTAGTTGCTGCTGGCTCGTCAGCCTGGATGCTGCTGTTGATGGGTGACACAGGGACACTGCTGCTGCTGCTGCTGCTGGTGGTGGTGGTGGTGGTGGCTGTGGTGTTGATGGTGATGCATACACCATCCACGTAGCAGTGGCCCCAGGCTCCAATGAACTCCGCAACACTGGGCCTCCTGTGTCGCTTGCGAGCCTACAGCAGCAGAAGCAGAGCAGAAGAAGCTCGAGTTTGCAATTGTTTTTGCTAAGTTTCTGGTTGTTTTCTACGTTAAACGAGTCATGCATTGCCTCTGCTGTATGCTAGCAGTACAGCACACAGGCTGTGCAAGTTCTGCTGTGAGGCTTGCAGTTCTCACCTGGAGACACAACTCCTTGTCGCTGATGATGTTGCTGGTGGCTTCCCTGATGGAATTCCACATCAGGATGGTGCACACGGTCGCCACGAAGCGCTCCTCCGTCTCCAGTGATACGGAGAAGTCTGGGCCCGGCGCGGCAGTGTAGCGGGCGCGGGACTTCAGCAGGGCTTAGGTAGCGCTGCCGAGGAGGGACTTCAGGGTGTCCTCTTACAGGTGGCCTTGGTGTACGCGCCCTTGTTGCAGCCATGGGCCTGTGGAGCCATGGTGCAGGGAGCGCGCGAAAAGTTCATCATCTTGCTTTTGATAGCCGGAAAGCGAAAGAGTCTGTTGCAAGATGATCAGTTTGCTTGTTGTTCGTTCTGGTGGAATGAAGAAATCACACCCACTATATACTGGTCTGCAGCCAGCCACGCGGAAGTTTTGGCCGATATATTAGCAGCGGGTTCGTCACCGGCTTAGCGGCTCTTGCTAACCCACGCATAATCACTCACATACAGCGTTAAGTAAAGGGCTAGATTGCTTATGTATGCACCGGGCGTCTTCGGCGTGTGTCCATGTCCAGCAGTGGGAGGGCCTGCATGCACAGCAAGCAGCTGCTGGAACTGCACTGCTGGCCTGCACAGCTCGCCATGCCATCTGACAGCCTGTCGACGGCGTCGGACACATTTTGGCGATAGACTGTGACCTTGACTTACATCGCATATGTGTTGCACTGCGCAATTTGAAGGCAGCAGCATAACCAGTCACTACCAAAGCTGGCTACACATGCCTTTGCTCATGATGCCCACAAAAGCATTAACAGTAGTGTTAGGTTAGTTACAATGTAATCAGGGACGCCAATGTATTCAGGGAGGCCAATCTGAGGTGAGCACACGGCCTTGCCAATACCCGGCACCAAACAACGCCTGTGCACAGGCCATATGTATGGCATGTGGTTGCTGGGCACAGCGCACCCAACCAACACAACGCCTCCAACTGCCACTGGCACGCGTGCAGGCGCGTGCACACCAACGGCTGACTTCCAACTTTTCACGTGCGCATGCGCATGCAAGTTCTGTGCACAGAACGGTGTAACACCTTGGTGCCCAGAAAGACGCCCTATGAATTCACACATGACGTTTTTGGAACGCATAGCTGGAGCGCAACAGGCTCCAGTTGCTGCAGCTGCCTCTCGCAACCAGCCCTTCCCACCAACCAGAGACATACTAAGCACATCATTTTGACATCATGTAGGGCATACGTGTTAACGTGTTGCTAACACAGCACAGCTCAGGTGAGCTCTGCACACTCAGTATGCTACTGAGGCTTAATAGCATACTCGAGCACACGCCAGCCCTGCGGGCAGCTGCGAACCACCCCCCTTAATTTTACTACCAGACCTATGATGGTAGTATCTGCACAAACCAGGCTGGCCAATGCAGTTCCCAGAACCTCTTATTGAACGAGAAGCTCAGTAGCTTAACAGCTCAATAGCTGCCGATGCCTGATCCCGTCATTGCTGCGCCGAGTGTGGTGGGGTCCTCCAGCTTGCCTCCGTAGTCGTGGATCTTGTTCATGCGCCTGCAGCAGCAGCAGCAGTGCTCAGGGCAAGCACCAGACATAACAGCAAACCATATTCATGCAGTTGACATAGAGAGTAGCAATGTAACAGCCCAAAGTAACAGCCCTCACCACACGACGTCCTGACCGTCCAGCAGCTCCGCCCCCGTGATGTGCAGGAAGCTCGCGCCACAATCATCGCCATCTCTGCGCAGTAGAATGGGTTTGTGTTCTCACTGTAGAAATGTCGGGCCCTATCAGGACCCGCTCCTGTTTTTCTCTGATTTACACACAGAGGAGTTGGCTCAAGCAGGCCAAAGCCCTGCTGCTGATGCGTAGGACTTGTAACCTGTAACATCGCCATCTCTATACAGAAGACATACAAAGTAACATGAAACAGCAACAACATGACATTGAAGCTGACAGTCCTCACCAGAAGAAGTCCTGGCCGTCCACCAGCTCCTTCCTTTGTGATGTAGAGAAAGCTCGCGCCAAGCACCATCCCTTTGCAGCCAACATGCAAAACAACAGCATGACATACAAAAAGTAACAAAGTAAAGTAACATTCCTCACCAAAAGACGTCCTTGCCGTCCACCAGCTCCTTCCCCGTGATGTGCAGGAAGCCCGCGCCACAATCATCGCCATCTCTACGCAGATGACATACACAATAACATACAAAGTAACAAAATGACAGTATAAAGTAACAGTCCTCACCAGAAGAAGTCCTGGCCGTCCACCAGCTCCTTCCCCGTGATGTGCAGGAAGCTCGCGCCAAAGTCTTCGGGGAACCACTGCTCCATCTCGCTGATGGTGAAGTAGTTCACGGGGAAGTCTGCGGTGCCCAGCATGCCGTCCCTGCAGAGACACATGCATAAAAGTGCGTCAAGGATATTTCTGTATGTAATTGACTGGACTGCACATACAGTGATGGTACAGTAGTTCACAGGGAAGTCCGCAGTGCCCAGCATGCCGTCCCTGCAACAGCAGATTCCAAAATAATATTATGAATGATATTGGCTTGCTTTGAACATTCACTGATGGTGAAGCAGTTTACGGGGAAGTCCGCAGTGCCCAGCATGCCGTCCCTGCAGCAACAAAACCACAGATATGTTGTTGCGTGCAATTGCAGCTTGCAAGCTGTTTCGCACAAAAAAAACATTGGATGATGAAGTGGTTTACGGGGAAGTCTGCGGTGCCCAGCATGCCATCCCTGCAGAGACAGATGCATAGAATTCATCTCCACATGTGAAAATGACTTGAACTTCACCGAACAGTGCTAGTATATGCGGCAGGGTGCAGTGCCCAGCATGCCGTCCTTGCAACAACAGATTCATATACATTATTTTCAGTTATACTAGGATCAACGTTTTTCAGACAAAAAGTGATGGTGGAGCAGTTCACGGGGAAGTCCGCAGTGCCCAGCATGCCATCTCTGCAACAACAGACTCATACACATTATCTGCAGTTATACATGATCTAATGTTTTTCAGACGACAAGTGATGGTGATGTAGTTGACGGGGAAGTCCGCAGTGCCCAGCATGCCGTCCCTGCAAGAAAATAGACAATGACAGATTGAGGGGTTCGTTGCAGGTGCAGCTGCATGATGGAATCCAGATTCTAAGCAGTGTCAGCGACTGCAGGTCTGTACATACATCTTGCAGTACAGGTGACGGGCTGGACTTAGGCGTCTGTAGAGCTCACCCCGACACCTGTACTACAAGATGTATTAATCCCTCCTGGCATCTGAAAGCAACAAGCACCTAAAAAAAGCCCGTGGCCGGACACCAACGAATGCAACCCCCCTACGAGCCTCCCGTTCTCTCCTGCTTGAAGTTCCCATCCCTGTTGAGTGGAGCATGTAATGTAATGGAATGGAATGCAGCAAAGCCGCACCTGTGTCGAGGCATCTTGAGGTGCAGGATGAGTGCCAGTGCCGCCTCCATAGGCTGCTGACAGCACTGACGTTGAGAAACCTGAGTTTTGACTCAATGTGTTTTTAAACAAAAGGGGCCGTCAACAGCGGTTGACTCGACCAACTTCTGCGGCAACCAGATTGAAACCACCACATCATCAGTGACATCAGCTTGAAAAACAAAGGACCTGTGGCTGTGAAAACCCTCAAGCAAAGCCGCACCTGTGCCGAGGCATTTTGAGGTGCAGGATGAGTGCCAGAGCCACCTCCATAGGCTGCAGATGAGAATATTCGCAAGCCCAACAAGCTGTCAATGCAGAGAACCAGACAATAGGCCGAGAATTTCACCAAACAGCAACACAACCGCATCCACCGGCCGGCGATAGCAACAAACCTGTGAATGAACATCAGACAAATCAAGCAGTGCCCCACCTGTGTCGGGGCATCTTGAGGTGCAGGATGAGTGCCAGTGCCGCCTCCACAGGCTGCCGATGCAGGATGCCCGCAAGCCCAACCCCAGACAGGCTGCTAATGCAGAGACCCAGGCAACAGGCCCACAACCTCAATCAACAGCATCACAACTGCCTCCATCGCCTGCCGAAAGCAACAGGCCTGTGACTACAAAAAAACCAACCAAGCCAAGCCGCGCCGACATCAGACAAATCAAGCACAGCCGCACCTGTGTTGAGGCATCTTGAGGTGCAGGATGAGTGCCAGTGCCGCCTCCACCGGCAGCTGACAGCACTAACGCCGAGAAACCGGAGTGTGGACTCAATGCATTTGATCAACAGGGGCTGTCGATGGCGGTTGACGAGTTGGCCACAACCATCATTAATGACAGCTTAATCCCGGTCAAACAGTGCAAGCCTGTTGCTCAAATAAACAATGCAGCAGGGCCGCACCTGTGTCGGGGCATCTTGAGGTGCAGGATGAGTGCCAGTGCTGCCTCCACAGGCTGCTGACAGCACTGACGAGAAACCGGAGTGTGGACTAAAGGCGTTTGAAAATAAGGCGCTGTGAACAGCGGTTGACTCGACCAACGTCTGCTACAACCAGATTGAAACCACCCCATCATCAGTGACGCCAGCTTGAAAAACAAAACGCATGTGGCTGTTATAACCTTCGAACAAAGCCGCACCTGTGTCGGGGCATCTTGAGGTGCAGGATGAGCACCAGTGCCGCCTTCACCGGCTGCTGACAGCACTGACAAGAAACCGGAGTGTGCAATAAATGAGTTTGAAAAAAAGGCGCTGTGAACAGCGGTTGACTCGACCAACTTCTGCTACAACCAGATTGAAAACCGCCCCATCATCAGTGACGCCAGCTTGAAAAACAAAGCGCATGTGGCTGTTATAACCTTCAAACAAAGCCGCACCTGTGTCGAGGCATCTTGAGGTGCAGGATGAGCGCCAGTGCCGCCTCCACCGGCTGCTCAGGCAGGATGCCCACGAGCCCAACAGGCTGTCAATGCCGAGACCCTTTACAGGCCTACGACTCAATCAACAGCAACACAACCGCCTGGCGAAAGCAACGCGCCTGTGACTGAACATCGGTACAAATCAGGCCAAGCCGCGTAGCCATCATTCATTGCAGCAGTGCCGCACCTGTGTCGTGGCATCTTGAGGTGCAGCATGAGTGCCAGGGCTGCCTCCACGGGCTGCCAATGCGAGATGTCGGCTAGCCACACAACATGCTGGCAATGCAGAAACCCAGACAATAGGTCTTCAATGTCAACCAACAGCATCACGACCACCTCCACCGGCTGCCAATAGCAACAAACCTGTGACTGAACATCAGACCGCACCTGTGTCGTGGCATCTTGAGGTGCAGGATGAGTGCCAGTGCCGCTTCCACCGGCTGCTCAGGCAGGATGCCATACGGCTCGTAGTAGGACTTGCCGATGATCACCCTGCAACCAGCAGCAGCAGCAGCAGCATTGAAAGGGGAGGAAAAGGACAGAGCAAGGGTTACAAAAGGACACAAGCAAAAACACAATCATATGGTGGTTGTTGCTCAACAGGCTGTGCCTGCTGCTGCTGCTGCCTTGTAGCCAAGCGCGTGAACACTGCAGGGGCGACCGCCGCTGGTGTGGTTGTGCTGGTGTGGCTGCTGCTGCTGTCACTGCAGGTTCACAGCAGGCGGAGGCAGCCAGCTCCCGAGTATCAGTGGAGATGAGGAATGAAAGTCATCATCCATTGTCGTGTGGATGAAGCCTTGCATCCCCCATCTCCAATGGTACGGGGGAGTTGGGTGTGCCTCCGCCTGGTGTGAAACTGCTGATCGGAATGTGGTGCTATAAACACAAAAGGCAATGCAGATACAACAGTGGAGCGATACAAGGCACGCTGGCTAGACGATGAGTGACAGCAGGGTGAAGTGCCTGCTAGTTGGTGCAAACACCTCGCTATACTTAAAACCCCGCATGCTGCTCTGAACCCTTGGCTAAGTAGCAAAGGGGACTAGACAGCGTCAGAATTTTGACTATAGCAGGGTGTTTGAACCATCTAGCAGGTGCATCACTGTGCGTGTACTCATCACCCGCTCTCAACAGAATTACCAAAACAGAGCAAGCAATCGGTCTGTGCAGATGGAACTGTCGAGGGCAACAAGGCACGCTGGCTAGCTAAGGGTAATGACAAGCGTGCACGTGCACGGGCGATGAGTGCACGCAGGGTGTCGTGCCTGCTAGATGGTGCAAACACCTCGTTACAGTCAAAACCCTCACGAAACATCGTGAGGGGTTTGATCATGAAGATATGTTTGCACCAACCAGCAGCTGCCCCACTGTGCGCGCACTCATTGCCCACACTCATTGCCCGCACAAAACAGAGTTACCCAACAATAGAGCAAGCAATCGGTCATCCGATGACACTGAGTTTGTGCTTGGTGGCGGCCAGAGCTGCATGTACATGTGGCGTAGGGCGCTGTTGCCTGTGATGTATAGTGAACGATCTTAGGCGGATCCTGGACTCCAGGTAAAAGCAAAATCATATCTGAATGCAAAGCAACATCATACCGATGTGCAGCTTCCCCAGGCGGAGGCACACGTAGCTGGCGAGTACCATTGGAGAGGAGGGATGGGGCTCCTCATTGTTGCACCAGAAGAGGAATACCATCCTTCCTCGCAAAAAATACGCGGGAGCAAGGTGTGCCTCCGCCTGGTGTGAAACTGCTGATTAAAAAGTGGTGCTATAAAGTAAAAGGCAATGCCACTAAGAAATGTGCTCTGACTCATCAAATGTGCTTGGAAAACACCCTGAAAGCGTTTACCTGTGCTTGGTGTCCATGTGGTCGAAGCTGAGCTTCACATCCATGAAGAAGCCTCCCTTGGTGGGATACCTGCAGGCAGCAGCAGCAGCAGCAGCGACATCAGTACAGCGCAGGAGCACGTGAGCTGGAAACTCAGTACGCAAACCAAGCATGCATTCTTGCAACCATGGGAAGCGCTGTAGCAACGGACACAACATTAGCGCAATTGCAAACCCCAACTCCCCTCAAAGGCCAGCGACAGCAAGCAAAACACGTGATGTCGTGAAACGGCTCTTGTCATCAGAGCAGAACTTGAACTGAAGGGCCTTACCTGCCGTAATACTCCACGCTGAACTGCTTGGCCTGGCCGTCCACAACGGCAGTGGCAGTGCGCACAGGCCGTCCACTGTTGGCTGCCACTGTTGCCGCTTTGCTGGCTGCAGCTGCTGCCTGCTGCTCCCCTGCATCACCTCGCTGCAGGAAGTCAACCTGCGGCAACAGCACATGTAACAACAACATATGTAAGTGTGAAACCGCAATGTCTGCAAGCTTTCTACCATACAGTAGAATAAATGACTGCTGCCTGCTGCTCCCCCGCGTCACCCCGCTGCAAGAAGTCAACCTGCGGCAACAATGCGAAATCAACACCGTATGTGTGTTTGAATGCAACATGCTCAAGCCTGGTGTGATTTGGTGGGGGATTAGACTGCAGACAGTCCTCGGCCGTGCACTCCGGCGTCACCTCGCTGCAGGAAGTCAGCCTGCGGCCACAGCACCGAATGTTGTGTGAAACCTCAGTGTCTTCAAGTATCATGCCATACTAAATGAGACTAAATGACTGCAGACAAGCCATCAGCCACGTCACCTCGCTGCAGGAAGTCAACCTGCAACAACACCGTATGTGTGCGACTCTGTTCAGAATCCCACATGCAAGCCTTGTGCAAACCAGGTGGATTACATGACTGCAGACAGACCTTGGCCGTGTGATCTGACGTTTGGTTCAGAGTCTCCATCTGCCAACGCACGCGCCTCCACATGCCAGCCCGTGTGCATGCGAGCATTAGACCAAGCAACGCTGAGTTTACTACATGCGAATGCAGGTGACCCCCAGATGGCGCCGCACCTGCCTCTCAGCCATGAGTTCAGGGTCTGGCGTGAACTCCTCCATGCAGCCATATGCAATTCAATGCGTGCACTAATACTGATGGACCACTGTGTGTTCACGCATGAAGTTTGATCCAACAAAGCAAATTGCCGCACCTGCCCCTCAGCCATGAGCTCAGGGTCTGGTGTGAACTCCTCCATGCAGCCCCGCGCCTTGAGCGCTGCCTGCAGGTCACGCGCCTTCTCAGCAGCAGCTGCGGGCTTGGCACGCGCACTGATGGCGCCAGCATCAACAGCAGACTGCAGAGCAGCAGCAGGCACCAACGCAGCAGCAGGTGAGTGATGAAGCTGCATTTGGCAAGCTTTGTGGCGCCAGCATCGACAGCAGACTGCAGGCATTAGCACACACAGCAGCAGAACGAGACGTTGTGTTGAGGGTAGCCTCTGAACGTGCGGAAAAACAGTTTGATGATGCCGCCGCTAGCACTGCAGCTGCAAGCTTGGCACGCGCACTGATGGCGCCAGCGTCAACAGCAGACTGCAGAGCAGCAGCAGGCACACACACCGCACACTGGGTTAATATTCACGCGTTTTTGTGTTGGGGGTATTCTTCAAAGACGCGGAATAGATATTGATGGTGCCGCCGCTAGCATTGCAGCTGCAGGCTTGGCACGTGCGCTGATGGCGCCAGCATCCACAGCAGACTGCAGGCACCAGCACATGCACAGCACGATGTGTTAATGTTTATTAATTGTTTTGTTGGCGGCTGCCTCCAAACGTGCAAAAGATATGTTGATGGTGCCAGCATTGCAGCTGCAGGCTTGGCACGTGCACCGAAGGCGCCAGCACCAACAGCAGACTGCATAACAACAGCATTCGCAAACGCAGACAAAAGCAAGACGTGTTGGATGAACGAGTTGTTGTGTTGGGGGCTGCCTCTGAACATGCGAGGGATGTGTTGATGGTGCCAGCATTGCAGCTGCTGCATGCTTGGCACGTGCACATTGGCGCCAGCATCAACAGCAGACTGCAGAGCAGCAGCACACACACAGACACGGCAACAAGACAGCGTTTGTTTCGTTAACTGTGTTGAGGAGTTGTATCCGAGCGCGTGAAAGGTTGTAAAGTTGATGGTGCCGCTGCCAGCACTGCAGCTGCAAGCTTGGCACGAGCCTTCTCAGCGGCAGCTGTAGGCTTGGCTCGCGCACTGATGGCGCCAGCATTCACAGCAGACTGCAGGCATCAGCGCACACAGCACGATGTGTCGATGTTTATGAGTTGTATATAACAGTTGTTGTGTTAGAAGCTGCCTCTGAACATGCAAAACATATGTAGACGGTGCCTGCATTGACGCTGCAGGTTTGGCACGCGTGGCGCGCTGATGGCGCCAGCATCCACGGCAGACTGCAGAGCAGCAGCAGGCACACATGCAGCAGCAGTGGAGTGTTGTCTGCATGTGGCATGCTTTGTGCCCTGAACAAGCTTGCTGCACGTGACGGTTGCGGCTACTACTGCTGTTATGCCAGGGCACCGCACCCAGGCCACTGGCTCCACATGAACACATGAACACAACAACTAGTCAACTAAGACACAACACGACAAGCAGCGACCTGAAAAGCAAACGCTTCAGCCGCACATCTCAATACAATTGTAATCGATTCTGCTGCCGCCGCACCTGCCACGCCTTGCGCTCCAGGGCAGGCTTGTGCCGGGGTTCAGGAAAAAGCAGGAAACTTCCCCATTCCGGGCCTTAGCCGCACTCAAGAAGAGTCTGTAATCATGACATATGCTTGCCACTACAACGCACCTGCCACGCCTTGCGCTCCAGAGCCAGCTTGTTGCCAGGTGGCGGCCATCAGCATGCTTTGTGCCATGAACCAGATTGCTGCAATTATTGGTGGTGGTGGTGGTGGTGCTGGTGCTGCTGCTGCTGCTGCGGCACACTAGCATGCAAGAGCACCTGGTTACACATGAAAAAAACTGGTCCAGTGAACACAACATGACAAGGGACCTGAAAAGCGAACGGCGCACATCACCATGAAGTTGAACATAAAGATGCTGCCTCCGCACCTGCCACGCCTTGCGCTCCAGGGCCAGCTTGTTGCCAGGTGGCGGTGCACCGCACTCGTCAAACCAGGCCACCCGCTCCACACAAACACAACAACCAGTCAACTGATTCAAATGACGTCCTCGGAAGAAGCGCCATTACAAGAAGGGACCTGAACAATGAACGCTTGAAGCACACATCAAATTACGATTGTACACGATGCTGATGCTGCCGCACCTGCCACGCCTTGCGCTCCAGAGCCAGCTTGTTGCCGGGGGGAGGTGCGCCGCACTCGTCAAACCAGTGAACCGCATGAACACAAAATCAATAAACTGAAGACGCAACATGACATCCAGCGACCTGAAAAGCGAAAAGCTTCAGCCGCACATCTCAATACAAATGTAAACAATGCTGATGCTGCCGCACCTGCCACGCCTTGCGCTCCAGAGCCAGCTTGTTGCCAGGTGGCGGCGCGCCGCACTCGTCAAACCAGGCCACTGGCTCCATACAGACACAACAACTCAATTGAAGTCAACTGAAGACGCAACATGACAAGACGAGGGACGTGAACAGTGCACGCAAGGCGCACATCACAACACGTTTGTACACTACACAATTGCACAATTATTGCTGCCGCCGCACCTGCCACGCCTTGCGCTCCAGAGCCAACTTGTTGCCGGGTGGTGGTGCGCCGCACTCGTCAAACCACGCCTGGCGCACCGCCAGCATGTGCTCCTGGTCGAGCACAGGCAGCTGCACAGCCCTGCGACAAACACGGACAGGGCAGCAGCAGCAGGTTAAGCCAGCATGTGCAACAAACAAGGACAGTACAGCAGCTGGCCAGCATGTGCTCCTGGTCAAGCACAGGCAGCTGCACAGGCAGCTCTGCAGGGAGGGTTGCAGCAGCACGGCAGGCGCAGTCGGATCTCTGTGAAACCAAGCACAGTGGTCCTTATTGATTTGCTGACATAGCCTGGTGTGCAGGTTGCTGTTTATGTGTCTGCAACCGGCGCATTGCTGAGGGCGTTCAGGCTGCACTGTTGCGCTCACTGCTGTATGATGTAGTTTGCATTCTTGCTTTCAGCAGGTTTGAGCTGCCTGCACTGTTGCTCACTTGAAGTAGAAGGCCTTGTCAGGTTGCTGACCTAGCACTGCGTGCAAGCTGCTATGAATAAACCTTCGATTGGTGCATTTCTCGCTGTTCATAACCGTCAGCTACGCCTGTGATGTTCAGCTCACTTGAAGTAGCAGCAGACACTTCGTCGCAGTGGTGCGAAGCTGAATGATGATTGATGAAAATGCTGATGATGCTGCGCAGCTGCCTGCACTGTTGCTCACTTGAAGTAGAAGGCCTTGTCAGGTCGCCGGCCCAGCACAGTGCGCAAGCTGCTATGAATGAACATGCAACTGGTGCGATCTCGCTGTTCACAACAAGTTGCAGGTTGCTGTGTGGTGATTCTTGCATTTCCCGCTGTTGAGCAGGGTTGAGCTGCCTGCACTGTTGCTGACTTGAAGTAGAAGGTCGCCGGCACATTTGTAGCTGGAACAAGCATAGTGGTCTCTGTCAAGATGCCGCCATAGCACTGTAAGCACTCTGCTATTGATGTGTCTGCAACTGATGCATTCCTGCCTGCACTGTTGCTGGCTTGAAGTAGAAGGCCTTGTCAGGTCGCCAGCCCAGCACCGTGCGCAGGCTGCTACAAATAAATCTGCAACTGGTGCGTTCTCGCTGTTCATAACCATCAGCTATGCGGCTGCAGTATTCAGCTCACTTGAAGTAGAAGGCCTTGTCAGACTTGTCCAGTAGCTGCTGTTCATAACAGTATATAACACATAACATAACAATGTTCAGCTCACTTGAAGTAGAAGGCCTTGTCAGGTCGCCGGCCCAGCACTGTACGCAGGCTGCTGCGCAGTTCCTTAGAAAAGCCGATGTACTGCAGCTTCTGCTGCTCATCATACACTGCAAACACGGCAGCCTCAGTGCCAGGCACGATATCTGGCGACACAAAGCCCTGCAGGAGAGAAACACAGCCACAGCAAAGCATGATTAATGGTGTTGTATGTCATCCAACAGGAGCCCAATGCTGCAGCACGATATCTGGCACGATATCTGGCGACACAAAGCCCTGCAGGAGAGAACAACAAGACAGACAGGAAGGCACAGCGAGCAGTTGACCATGGAAGGTGTGCAGTTTCCTTGCTCGCAGTGGGGGCAGGGGGTGCGCTTATAGGGAAGATTGAGCTGCACCGCTGCTTGCTGTGGGCACTGCAGCAGATGTGGCAACCTTGTCTGCTGTGACCCTGATCACACGAATCAGCAGTTACAGGGTGATACTTTGGACTGTGCCACAATATCAACACTACCAGACAGTGCCCAGCAACACTCGGCAGCTTGACACAAAAAGGGCGAGCCAAGCACATGCTAAGATGTGCAGTAAGCATGTTATGTATGCAGGTGCTTGGAGAGCAATGGTGCACAGTGCATACCTGTGGATTGATGATCGCCTGCAACGGCAAATCTGACAATCTTGGCAGCGCAGCAGCTCCTGCTGGGCTGCTTTCAACTGCTGCTGCGGCGCAGATCGCAGTCGTGCGAGCCCTGTAGCGCTGTTGTCTCTGCATGGGGCCCATGACTCCCTGCTGCTGATGTTGCTGCTGCTGCAGGTACCGAGCTCCTACGCTGCATGCACTCGCTTGCTGTTGATGTTCTAACATCGCGTTGAACACCAATGTAGCTGATCTGAGGGGGTGTTGCGGTCTGCATATGGTTTCGGAGCCATGCCGGCATGTTCTGCGAGACGAACTGCTGCTGTGCAGCTGCAGCTGCCCACGTGCGTTCAGTTGCATGTCGAAAGAAGTATCCGGATAGAAGTTCTGAACTGTGTAAGGTTTGCAAACACAGGAACGACAGGAAGATTTGCAGTGAATCTAGATGGAGCGCACGCTGAACACCTTCTCAATCACCTTGAATACCTGATAGGAAACGATTGATTGTTATTCTTGGTTTACTCTGTAGTCGCAGGTACCAGATCTCATGTCAACGGCCCTGAACCCGAACCCTTCCGCCATGTCAACTGCACTAGTGCCCGTGGTGGTCGTGGTGGAACACGGCAGACAGCACCAGCGGCAGCACCATGCCAAGCGACACGAGCAGCAGCTGCTCTCTCTGTTGCAAAGGTGCTGGCTGCATGCCTGCCTTGCTGCTGCGGCCCTTGAGCTGTGATCCTGCCCCTGCTGCACTGCTGCCACTGTGTTGGTGCTGATGTTGGTGCGTGGGCCGTCCTAGCGCAGCAGGTAGGATATGCATCGTAGCTGCACGAAAGAAAGGTGCAGTTGCAGGTAGCACTGTGGGTATGGCAGTGCAGTTGTTCGGCATCACCATATGAGATGCATCTCAGACACACTGGCTCTGCTCAGCAGGTCAGCACACCAACACAAGTGGGTTCATGTTCGCAGTTCAGACAGCTGCAACTCATCGAGCCGACGCACAGCAAGACAGTATTCCTGGTGCGCAAAATGTTTTCGTGGCAGCCTCACCAGCGTACAGCACTGTGCCTCCTGAGAACAGCACTGCCAGTGCAATGTTGCTGCCGCCAGACAGAAACGGCAGCGCTGACAGCGCTAGGTACGTCAGCAGCGCTGCAACTGGGGACGCAAGCGCAAACAGCAGGATGCCTGCAGGCAGCATTCATAAGCAGCAGTTGCCGTTATGCGGCGTGATGCATGCATCTGGTACGGTCTCTTGGCGGAGGGCCAGTCATGTGATTGTATGCTGAGCTGTGTCCCACCGCATCATGCTGAGCAACAGCCGCCTGAGGGCATGTCGAGGATCAAAGCAGGAGCTTCAGGCAGTTGCGGCATTGTGTCTGCAACTGTTCTTGGTGCCGGCCAGCTTCCAACTGCGTGGGCGCTGGCAGCGGTCAGTGGGAAATCGGCGGTCATATGCTTGCACAATGCTTAGATGGTTCACACGTGCTTCAACCCTCCACACATGGTAGCCTACCATGGGGCTCCAGGTGTGGCCATTGTGGCAACTTGCATGGCAGCTCCTGCAAGAATGCGCCTACCTTTGTGCACCCTATTGGGTGTCCTGTGGGATATGCACACATCTACCCTTGAATCATGCTGGGCAAACGTGCCTACCTTTGTGCATCCTGCTGGCAGTCCAGCGAGCGCTGCGCAGATATGCCGCCAGGCCTACTGCCACTGGCCCCTTGTGCACCACCATGGCTGCTGCCACCGACAGGCTCACTGCAGGCTCGCTGGACAGGCTGGCTGCACCAACAGCCAGACCATCAGATGCTGTGTTGCAGTGCAGAGCAGTGTGGTGAGACAGAGACGCGTCCGGTGAAGTGACACGCAGCCGCAACAGTGTGGTGAGGCACAATTTGGCTGTGAAGAGTCTGACGAGGTGACATGCAACCGCACTGATTGCAGGAAGAACACGCGGGTTGGGCTGACATGCGGAGTAAGCTGGCAGTGCCATTGTCAGACCTGCAGATGCTGCATCATCTACAGAGCGATGCAGAACAGCAGACTTGGGTGAATGCACAGCAACTATTGCAGGCAGAGCACGCTCGCTAACAACGCAGACAGCACCACATAGCAACTATAGCAGGCGAATCAGGCTCGCTACCAACGCAGACAGCACCACACAGTGATATCATCATAAGCTGTACTAGCCTCTAGTCGCTAGACTATCATGTGAACAAATCCCTTACCTGCATGCACCATCAGGCCCAACAATGCCTGTTGAGCTGGCTCCCTCAGCCAACTGCTCAACAGCTGCCCAGTAGCAGCACCAACACTGCGTGACGCTTGCACCCCACCACTCCCTGCTGCTGCTGCTGCTGCTTTCTGCCCTGCTGTCCCAGCTCCACCCCTAGCAGTAGCTGCACTGCTGCTACTAGTAGACCTTGCTCCCAGATTGCTGCTGCTGCCAGCTCCAACACCTTCAGCTGCTGCTGCTGCTGCCTCTTCCCGTGCTGATGTCAGCGGCAGCTGCCTGAAGCTGCTACCTGCACTGCTTACTCCTGGCCGCTTTAATGGACTGCCAGTGCGGCTACTGCTACGGGCCTCCCTGTCACTAGCAGCTGCACCGGTGACACTAGCGCCACCAGCAGATCGGCTACTAGTAGTGCCTGTAGTGACACCTGCACTAGGAGTTACACCAGGCCATGGCTGGTGTGAAGTTCCGGGTGCCGGCGTGCTACTTCGCGGTGAACCTCGCGGTGTGGGCGGCTGCGAACTTTCTGCAAACGGCGTGCTGCTGTCATCGGCCTGTCGCATGTCTGACAGCAAGATAACGTGCTCGTCATCGCGGGCTTCTGTTACTGCCAGATCATAATCTGGCGGCTGCCGCAAACTGCTGCTGCTGCTGCTGCTGGGGCTAGGCAGCAGGTGTGATGCTGTGTCTAGCAGCAGCATGAACCAAAAGCCTGCTAGTAACGAGAGTGAGATGCTCCACTCTGGCAACTGGGATTCCTGTTGAGTAACAGCAATGCAACAAGCGGCAGGTAGGATAACAAAGACGCAGAATGCGCCTGGTGCTGAGCATCGTGTCGCATTCACGTGGAATGCACGCCAGCAAGGATGCATGGGTGCAAATAATTTGGGCATGTGTGGGGCATAGCAAGCTCACTGCCAACCTGGGTGGCTGCAACATGTTGATTTAACATGCTGTACCTGCTAGGACGCTTCAACCTGTGCATGCAACAAATGTAGTAGCTACCAGACAGCTGTGGTCAACTGACTAGTAGAACTGTGACGCCGCTTTGCTTGCTCACCTCATGTGCCTCCATGGCTGCTGCGAAACCTGCATAACAGCAACAGCGGCAGCAACAGCTGAGCAGAGTTCAGGTCTGGCAGTGCTATGCTGTGAGCAACTGCCAACCGTCGCGCCTTTGAGCGCCCGCCCCGGTACAGGAGCGGGCATTCAAGCATGCAAATCATGAGAGGCTCATCTAACAGCATGCGCATGCTCATGATAAGCTGTGCTTATGGTCAAGCAGCATACCTTCAGGCAGGATGATGACGAGTGCACTGCCTAGCAAAAGGCCAGCACCCAATGCATTTACCTGCAGCAGCAACCAGACATGCTGTGAACTGTGTGCAGCATGAGAGGCCAGGACAGGCACAGACCACATCATGCAGCACTGCAAAACACGCAGGGTGTAGTTGCTTGCACTGCTGTGCTAAGTTCTCTTCAGCCGTTCGGCAAAACAAGAGATGATGTCTTACGCAGGAGTGTGTTCACAGGAACAGCGCAAGGTAACGCTACTGGCATGCGTGTTGCAGGCTCAGCCAATCCGGCACTCACACTGGCTAGGCGCTGCTCTGATATTGGCAGCCATGATGGCAGCATGCCGCAGCCGTAGGCACCAACAAACATCAACACGCATGTTGCCAGCAGCCCTGGTAAGGAAGAGTCGTTAGTTTGACCCATAACGCCAAGATCAGCTGCTCCAATGTGACGGCAGCGTTGGGGACAGTGCCTGGTGATGTGGCTACCAGGCGCCCTGGGACAGCAGCCAAGGCTGTTTGAAGAACGTAGCCTATTGTGGGATGCTAAAACGATAAGCTTATGTGCGCGTTTGAAGCTGGGGTAAAGCCGCTTGCTGCTCAGGTGGTCACTCCTGAGCAGCTGCAGCATTGGACGTAGCTCTGCTCCAGGCACTGCTTTAGCAGCAAGAGACGCGATGCCTTAGTTCAAGCAACCCAGGTATGCGTGATGGTTCGTGATGGATCCTTGCACAGCAAGACAGATCGCATGTGAGAGGCACCCAGCAAGTATGCAGATGTGGGTGCTGCTGCTGCCAGGCTCGTGCACGATCTCGTCGCCCCTTGTGACTTGGACAGTACGTGATGGCTTTGTATGAAAATCATTTTAGTGTAGCGAGGACTACATCGTGTCCAAATTCAAAACCTGAGAGATACAAACGGTCACTCGCCGTTCCCGTTGCCGCTCATCTCTGCCGTGCGCGTTCACCTTTGCTTATTATGCATGTTCTTCTGGGTCGTAGCTGATGCTGCTATACCGTGCATCGGCCAGCTTGCTACCACCTCAACATTGCTAAAGCTGAGAGCCCTGTGGGCCTTTCTTAAACGCCGGTAATCTCCTTACCATGGACGTGTCATACACCACGACATAGCGGGCTGTCAGCAGTAGGACTGGTTAGCAGTACAGGACCCAGAGAGCAGCAGCGGGAACAGCTGCTAAATGGCACGGACGAAAGCTGAACCGGTGCACGTGCAGGCTGCAAAGGCCAAGCCGCAGACTACCCCTGCCAGGCGTGGTGCTGCTGCTGCATCGCCTGCTTCTCCTGCAGCCGGCAGGAGCCCAGCAGCACGCACGCCAGCAGCAGCCAGGAGGGCAACCGCTGTCGCACCAACCGAGCGCAGTGAGTTGTGCTGGCAGCAGTGAATGGCACCAGCTGTACCATGCTGCAGCCCAACGGCATAGCAGTTGAACGACGTGACGCTATGCTATTGCAGAACCTGGACAGTGTCTTGAAATGAAACGTGCTAGAGCAGCAGGTGGATCTGTTGTCCAGTACACCTGCCGTGCTTGAAACGCACAGCAGCATCAAGCCATGCTGTGTATCGCTGCTGCAGCAACTGCCAGGCAGTTGCACCTGCTATCTTGCATTACTCATAACTGCTCGTAAACACCTCTTGTTTATGTATGCGTGATGTGTCTTGCAACCACTTGCAGAGAAGAAGCACAGGTACAGGCCAGGCACACGCGCCTTGCAGGAGATCCGCAAATACCAGAAGAGCACAGGGCTGTTAGTGCGCAAGGCACCTTTCGCACGCGTGGTGAGCAGCAGCAACAGCACAAACAGCAGCAACAGCTGCTGCTTGGGTGTGTGTGGGTGCAGCACATGTTGGTCTCATGTGGTTGTTCTTGACGTACCACGGGTGCATGCTTGCAGGGGGGGGAGAATGCATAGCAGGACCAGTTATATAACTGCCGGCTTGCCTCTGTGCCGCTGGGTATTGTGCGTACCATAATTGAGCAGGAAGCATGTTGATGATCAGCTGGTACAACACTGCCTTACGCATACCCGGTTCCTCTCAGCGCGCCGCGTTGCTGCACCTCTAACACTGCCCATGTACGCTGTATGCTCTGCTGTGCTGCAGGTGCGCGAGATTGCCAACAGGATTGCCCCTGAGCCCTTCAGGTGGACAGCAGAGGGCCTGCTGGCACTGCAGGAGGTGAGGATACAGCCGGCCATCAAGCAATAGCCAATAGCCAATCTT
Organism: Tetradesmus lagerheimii; assembly: GCA_902809745.2. Classification (NCBI taxonomy): domain Eukaryota; kingdom Viridiplantae; phylum Chlorophyta; class Chlorophyceae; order Sphaeropleales; family Scenedesmaceae; genus Tetradesmus; species Tetradesmus lagerheimii. Next base: position 275,721 of record CADDIJ020000065.1, read on the forward strand.
CAAACCTCGTCATACAACACGTGTGGCACTGACACACAACTGTCAGCGCTGTGGCAGGTGGCGGGTGACCACACAGCTGGCCTTTTCAAACACACTTTGTGGCTATATGTAGCACTGGCACACATGTCAGCGCTATGGCAGCAAGGCTGTATTCTTGCGGGACAGCATGTGGAGCTTGATTTATGAGGCGATGCTTGGAGCTGCTGCCACCCGTGGATGGCAGCCAGCTGCACACAACAGCAGCGGTTATGTTTGCCGCACTAGCAGACAGACGATGTAACTTTATGCTATGGCTGCGAAGCAGCTGCTGGTGTACTGATTGTGCTAGTCATCTTGCACACCAGCGCATTGCGCGTCGCCTACCGCGCTGCTGCTGCTGCTGCTGTGTCAGGCCACTGAGGACTTCATGGTGCACCTGTTTGAGGACTGCAACCTGTGCGCCATCCACGCCAAGCGCGTCACCATCAGTGAGTGCACGCGTGTGGTGCTGGACTGTTGGCTCAGCATGCAGGCTATGCCACATGTCCCCTGTTGCATGCAAGGTTGCTCAATCCATGAACCAGTTGTGATTTTTCCTTTGTGCATGTATGCACCGGCATCATGGAGTGATCTGCAGCAGAGCCTTGTTTGCCAACCTTTGTTGTTCTGCGCTGCATTTTGAATCGTAATTCATGCCTGCAGTGCCCAAGGACCTGCAGCTGGCGCGCCGCATCCGCATCCTCTACAAACTCGTCGAATATGCAGATGTACATGTATGCACTGGCATCATCAAGAAGCGGCCTGGGGAAGAGCCTTGTTTGCCTACTTTTGTTGCCCTGCATTGAAATGTATCTGTACTCTGTGGTTCATGCCTGCAGTGCCCAAGGATCTGCAGCTGGCGCGCCGCATCCGCGGACCTGTGTACGGCGCTGCCTCCTTCTGAGTGCTGCGCAGTTGGCGCCAGCGTTGCAGCTGCCGGGGGCAGTAGACATGCGACAAAGCGCAGCAGCGGTTGCAGTGCAGAAGTGGCAGGCAGAGCACAAGCTGCGCAATGCAGGCAAGGCACCAGCTATGTGTCGTGCTGCGCTGTGTGTGTTTGGCACAACTGTTTGCTGTGCTGACGCAGCGCTGAAAGCAGGTACCGCAGCTGTCTGTGCCTGTTGTGCTGCGGTGTGCGGCGCTGCTGAGTGCACTTGTGCAGCATGCTGGCATTGCTGTCTAGTGCACTTGCTGCAATCGCTGCTGTCTGGGCTGGTGTGTGATGGTGGTTTCACGATATGATGACGCATGACAGTACTGATGAGGACCAAGTGGGAACTGGTGGTGACAACGTTGTTGGACACGTGGCTGTACGTTGGGGTGGGCTGTAGGGGTTGTCTGCTGCTGCCACTTTCAGCAGCTGGGCTGGATTTTATTGAGGTGGGTTACAAGGGTGGCACGACAAGACGGTGCGCCAAGTGGGCGCTTGGCGCTCGCATGCTGAAGAGCAGTGGAATGTCTTTGAGACATGCGGCACGCCGTGACCACGGTGATGCTGTTACAGGCCCGTGCATCCAGTGCAGTGCTGTGTCGCTGGTTGGCACGGCGTTGGCTGTTCAGGTCTGTGGCTGCACATCTGGGGACAGTATTTGAGCAAGGACAAACGCATCACCTGCATGCATTGTGACATGTGCAGCAACGGCAGCCGTTGCTGCTGCAAGGCAAGGTTTCAAACCAGTTGCTGCAGTGTTCAGCACTCCTTCAGTGCATGTAAAGAATGTAGCAGTGCATGTGTCTGCTGTTTGCTTCTGACTGCTGCTTGTCGTTGGACATGAGCATTCAGTAGGCACCAGCATAGGTTTCATGTTCAGTGCCTTCAATTTATGGCGCATCAATCGCGAGTGCGGCACCAGAAAGCGCTCAGCACATCGAGCCTTGCTGCTGATTGTCATTGGGCAATGCTGCTGTGCCAAAGAGCCTGAGCTCGATGTAACACTTGGAGGGTATGTACCAGGGGTAGCACGTACTGCTGGCATTGGTATCAGGGTTCACCTGGTTACAGCCGTTCCGACTTGCATAATGATGTCCAAAATCTTGCTAAGGTCTTTAAAATATTTAAAATATCAATGCCCCCAGTGAATGCATGGTGGGCGTTCAACTCAGTGCAACACGTAACCTGCCAGCTGGCAGCATGCTGCACAGCATTGCGGCAGGCGCAGAAACCGTGTCATGCTCGGCTTACAAGTAGGCTGAGAGCTTGCCTGTCATGCCGCAGACCGCAAGTAATTTGCTGCCAACTTTCTGGGCCAGAACTGACTGAGTCAAGCTGAAGGACGTGTTGGCCCAACAGTATGCACTGGGGCGCACGCAACCCAGTCAAAACTGCAACTCAGTGCCTCTCCACAACAATTGCAGAGATTGCAATCTCTTGTACATCTGGTTTCGACTCCGGCCACCGACAGACTATGGCCGATTCAATTCAAGTTGATCTGCGCCTTGACTGCAATCCTGTCAAAATCCCCGAACGGCGCTCAGCCGCCAAAACTCCCACAATGCAGCTGCATGCTGCACACATATACTGCATGAGTCCAAGCTTGAGCTTAAGCAAAGTATGCTCAACAAAAGAACGTTGAAAGGCTTGCGACTTGTTGAACGCTAGGCGGCTTAGCTGCTCATGGCAGGGACTTTGGGTCTGCCTCTCCCGCCTTCACCTTCTCCACCTGCTCCTTCAGCTGAGCACGGTTGTCAGCCCTGCGATTGAGGGGGCACGAAGCAGCAGACAGCAGAGGCGGCCACAGCAGAGCAACTTCTCATGTGGCACAAATCAGCATCGCTTGCATGCCAGCAATTGCAGTAGCGGAGAGGGGGGAGGGGTGCGGTTCCTGCCGCAGACGCATGATTCGTCTCAAGGCTTGCTGGGTTACCGTGCTGCACGATTTGTTCGCAGCCGCGCATGCCACCGACAGCTGATCTCACCGGGCGCAGACAACACAACCGTTGTGTGGCACAAAACCAATCTGTTCTCTGCCAGTTGAATGAGCCCTGCATAGTGCCTGGGATCTGGTCCGTTGCAAACCAGATGCTCTGGCACTGGGTAGGGCCCAGTCAACTGCTCAGCTGAGCCATACAGTCACTGCTGCCACTGGCAGCGAGTCGCCGATTACAGTCACAGGCTGTGCACATGCTTTGGCTAGGCATACAAACAAGCACTCATCACTATCACATTATATAATGCCATTCTGTCATGTTCAACTGGAAGTTCCAACTGGAAGCTGGACCTACAGATGAACAGGATAGAATGGCAATAAAAAAATTTCACTTGGCACCTCGACTTCAGCTCTGAAGGTCCAGGCCGGCAACAAGTGTCCGATGCTGTAGGATCATCCTGTGCGACACAGTGCTACATGCAGCGGTTATGCAACGACCCCTGATGGTGGCCTTCAACAATAGACTCTTCTACATTCACCACACTGCCAGTGCCACGGTGGCACATGATGCCCAAAACACCACACTAGCGCGCAGTTGCAACCTAGTGAATGCAATGCAGACTCAACTTGACAGACTTCAAGAGTCTGACTTCAATAGTTGGACTCACTTTTTCTTCATCTGCTGAGGCCTGTTGACCGCAGTGATGGCACGTGTTGCAGCACGCAGCAGTACTGCGGCAGGCTCTCGCCCTCCCCCTGCACTGACCCGTGCTTGTGCCACACGCGTCCCGTACGTGCATGCTGTACACTGCTAATGTTGCTGATCAATGATCTGTTGATCACCCCTCACACGATGCCTCATCTAGACACTCTGGCACACTCTCCTCATCATCGCTCCCCTCTTCCAACCACCCTGGAGGCAACACGACCTTCTGCTGCGCACTGCCGCGTATCTGCCCTGCACCTTTTAGCCTAGCCTTACGCAGCGCCTGCAGGGGATAGGGTTCAGCAGGGTCAAAACCCCAGGCTTCGGGGTTTGACACTGCTGCGTGCCAGTCTGCTAGGGTTTGTGCGGCAAAGAGCCGCCCCTGCAGCCGTCGTGCTGTTGTGAAGCCTTGTAGGTAGCAGGGGATCAACTTGCGCATCTTGAGCACAGCACCACTGGTGACGGATGAATGCCAGCATTGAACGCGTGAACAGCAGCAGCAGCAGGACACCATGTTGTTAGTAGTACGAACAGTGCAAAAGAGTATATCAGGCAGCAGCAGCAGTGCTGCAGGCGTGCACACGGGCTCAGTATATGGAGGTCCAGCTCTCATGCGGCTGCATCTCTGCAGTCCTGCTACTACGGATGCTGCTGAAACCCCGGGCAAGATCAACATGCTCCAGCAGTCAACATGTGATTCGTAGTAAATAGCGCTGCACTCACAGCTCATCTTGCTCCCAGTCCACCCAGGCAGTGACGTGCTGCAGGGCCAGCTGCAGCAGCTGACCCAGCGCAGGCGGGGGCCTGTCAGGCCACTGACCAGACAGCATGGATGCAGCCTCACTGAACAGCCATGGCCTGCCCAGTGCTGCCCTGCCTATCATGACTCCTGCACGAGTGTCAGAAATTGTCAGCAGCGCAAGATAGGCAGTGGGATGTTATGTGATGTACAGCACAGCGGTTGACCAGTCAGTATAGATGCAGCCTCACTGAACAGCCATGGCCTTCCCAGTGCGGCCCTGCCTATCATGACTCCTGCGCAAATGTCCAAGTTGTCAGCAGTACACGATAGAAAGTGACATGTGACATGATGGGACAGCACAGCGGCTGACCAGGCCGCATAACATCCGCAGCACTAGAGAAGTCACGGGCTGTGAGGTGCTGCTTTGCCTATCATCTGACACCTTAAGAGGGCAGTTGCACTGCTGTTACAGGATTGAGGATGTGGAAGCAGCAGCGCCTGTTGCGACCCTCCGCATAGCGACCCTCCTGCAACCAGACCTCTGCAAGCAACAGCCTTGTATGCTAACTGTGCGGGTTGCACATACTTTGCTGCGGTAGCACTGGCCTGTATTTGCAGGTAACTAGATGCCAAGCAGCTTTGTAAGATGCCATCTGCTCTGCTTTGCACAGCTACTTGTCACTTCCCACAAATAACATGTTTTGAATTCCTTCACTCACCATGACAGCCCGTCTTCCTCATCAGCTGCACTGCATCTGCTGCCTCAAAAACGTCTCCGTTGCCAATCACGGGAAGCCCAGGCACGGCCTGCACCAGCTGCTGTACTGCTTCCCAGTGAGCAGGTGGACTGTACTGCTGGTCTGCTGTACGAGCATGAAGTACAAGACCTGCAGCCCCAGCGTCAGCTACAGCAACGCCTGCCTGCAGATGCGGAAGGGATAGCATAGGGGTAGCAGAAGCACGATCAGCAGCAGTAGCAGCAGGACAACTTGTCCTGCTTGATGCTGTGTGCCTGCATACCGCATACATATGGAAGGGAGCACAGGGGTAGCAGAAGCAAGGTCAGCAGCAGAAGCAGGACACGTCATGTGCCTGGTGTAGTCACTGGAATGCTGTTTAAGCATGCAGTACAAGACCAGCAGCCCCAGCGTCAGCTGCAGCAACGCCTGCCTGCATACCGTATACATATGGAAGGGATAGCATAGGGATAGTAGAAGCAGGGTCCGCAGCAACAGCAGCAGCAGGACAAGGCATGCGCCTGTTGTAGTCACTAGGACGCCGCCAGACATCCAGCAGGCGCCAGATGCATGCTTGTCACAATAGCGGTGCAAGCGGTTGCTCAAATCAACCACAGCTATGCACATGCTGTGCTTGTATTCCGCAGGCATGCATGCATGGAGAAGGGCAGGAGCATGCTGCACCATGCGGCCAACTCAATCCCATCCCTGAATCCCATCAATCCTTTCACACATTACCTGCAGGAACGTGATCAGCTCTGGGTGCAGTCCCATTCGTAGCTTCACAGTCACAGGCACCTCAGGCCCAGCTATGCACATGCTGATGTTGCAGTTCGCAGTCATGCATGCTTGGAATAGGGCATGGGGCCGAATCAATCTAATTCCTTAACGCCATCAATCCATCCACAGGTTACCTGCAGGAAAGTGATCAGCTCTGGGTGCAGTCCCATTCGTAGCTTCACAGTCACAGGCACCTCAGGCCCCGCAGCAGCGGCAGCAGCAGCCACGAGCCTCCGAAAAAGCTTGGGGCGCAGGGGGAGTGCGCTGCCGCCTCCCTTGGCTGTTACTTTCCGCACTGGGCAGCCAAAGTTGAGGTCTATGTGGTGCACTCCACACTCTTGCACCAGGTGCCTGCACATGAAGGGGACATGAAGACATGAGGAAGATACATGATGCAGGAATAGCGACCTGTGTGTGGATAACGCTGCATGCCGCAACCATTTTATTCAGGCACAGATGCAGGTGTTCTGTCTGAGCACCAGCATCCTTTGCATTGCTAAGGTGTCAGGCCCATCTCTGCTGCCCTTGCTGCAGTCAGTGCTGTCAAACCACATCTTGAGTGCAGAACTACATTCAACCTAGCCAAGTAATGTGTCCGACTATGCATAGATTGCTCACTTGCAGGCCCAGTCCAGTGTTTCGGGGCGCACGCCGTACAGCTGCACACTGCGGATGCTTTCGTCAGGGTGCCAGCTTGCCAAGTGCCTGCTGGCCTGGTTGCCCGCCTGCAGCGTGGCTGCAATGACCATCTCACTCACTGCCATGCTGGCACCCGCCTGCGCAGGCAGATGTGACAAGCGTGCAGCATGCAGCGTAAGCAAGCATACAGCATGCGCTGTTGCATAGGGTGGTGCTGCAATCACCAGCTCACTCACGGCCATGCTGGCACCCGCCTGCACAGGCAGATGTGACAAGCGTGCAGCATGCAGCGTAAGCAGGGATACAGCATGCGCTGTTGCATAGGGTGGTGCTGCAATCACCAGCTCACTCACGGCCATGCTGGCACCCGCCTGCACAGGCAGATGTGACAAGCGTGCAGCATGCAGCGTAAGCAAGCATACAGCATGCGCTGTTGCATAGGGTGGTGCTGCAATGACCATCTCACTCACGGCCATGCTGGCACCCGCCTGCACAGGCAGACAGGCGTGCAGCATGCAGCAGTGACAGCAAGGAGATCATGTGCTGTTGTATAGCCTATGGGGTGGTGCTGCAATGACCATCTCACTCACGGCCATGCTGGCACCCGCCTGCACAGGCAGATGTGACAAGCGTGCAGCATTTGCAGAATTCAGCGTGAGCAGGGATATCAAGTGCTGTGTTGCATAGGGTGGTGCTGCAAACACCATCTCACTCACCGCCATGCTGGCACCCGCCTGCGCAGGAAATATTGCACAGGAGAGCAGCAACTGCACCTTTCAGGCACCAGGGACAAGCTGGTGCTGGGGTTTCAGGCTGTTGAAATACACCGCACGAATCACTGCCATGCTGGCAGCAGCCAGGAAAGGTGAAACATAAAGGGGGGAGATACGATGGCCTTCCCTCAGTGTACCGGCAGTCGGCGCTAGCATGATCTGCAGTAGAAGGTGCACAAGGCAGCTCCAGGCAATGTCTGGTTCACTGCTGCCAATACCGTTGACTCAGCTGCAGCTGCTGGTGCTGCTGCTGGGGGTGCTGCTGCTGCAGTAATTTTTCTTACCTGTGTATACATCACACGCAGGGGAGCAGCAGTGATGCCTGCCATTGGCGCAGCAATCAGCGGCACCTGCATTGCCCGCCAGCAGAGCATACAAACCACAATGCACATCTGTCAGTTTCAGTGAAGTTCAAATAGGTTACAGCTGCATTACTGCTGTGGATGATGCTGGTGCTGCTTCCTGCAGCAAAGAGTCCGTCTGACATGCAAGAGCTATCATGTCACCAGACAGGCGCTGCTGCGGTGCGTCTGCAACAGTTTTGCTTGCAAGATTCACAACAGGGGTGCCAGCAAGCCACTGACAGTGCTGCAACAACCGGTGCTGTGCAATGTTTGCTGCCTGTACTGACGGCTAGTCAGTCACCTGCAGCTCCAGGTTTTTGCCCAGCGTGAGTGGCTGTACCTCTCCAGCTGCTGCTGGTGCTACATGCTGGTTCTGTGGCGACACCAGGTATGCCGCAGTAGCTTGTACGTGTCGCTGAGGTTGCAGCTGTGGCTGCTGCTTTGCGCATGCAGCCTGCTGCTGATGGGCAAGAGCCAGCCTGGAGGCTGCAGCCATGACTTATTACTAAGCTGCTGGTAGCCACCTGGCATGCATTCCTGATGCAGCAGTACGGCGCCACTATGTTAATATATCGAAGGAAACGGTCGGTGCAGACTTACGCCACGCATTTGGCTATGGCCGTGATTGTCAAAACAGCAGCAGCACAGCAGCACCACCACCACCAGCAGCAACAAACACAGACAGTATCGCGTTCACAACGCTACAGCTAAAAATAGTTTAACTAGGTTGCTGTTGGTTTGAAG